>CM052335.1:4988195-5127796 GCA_028455595.1 Lasioglossum vierecki | reverse complement strand
TGTGAATAGAGGATTTCATTAGTTGAACAGCAACGTAGAAATTTCGGGAAATTTTACTCTGATCGATAGAGTATAGTCTGTCCTAAATGTGCAATATATTGCAGACTGATGCAGTGCTGTTGATTGATGATGAGTGAGAAGTGTCTGCTGCAGAAAATTAGACAAAATTGTACCATGCTCGATAGAGGAAAGTTTTCTCTAGATTTGATAGATGATGCTGTGGATTTTATTATGAACTATCAGTAAGAAGAGCCTGCTGTAAAAATTGTTGAAAATTTCACAGTGCTCAATAGAAGTTAAATTTCCTCTAAACAGTTGCCTAATTTATTTCCTAGGATAGTGACGAAGTAAATCCTTGGAAACAGCATCTCATGAGGCTGGGTATATGATGGGTGTGGTCGTGTGGTTGTTTTTAGTATGCCGCTCGAAATCTTGAGGAAGCATAATACATAGGTAAATGGGAATGTTGAAAGAAACACGAGGGCTAGAAGCCTCGCGGAAAGGGGATGTGGGGTTGCCGAAGACGAGTGGTTTATGGTTCTGCGCTGCGTGATGGATGAAACTGGATAATACTATTCTCCGACGAAACAATAAAACTCGTGGAATCAATAACCGTATGAATTATTCCTGCCCCACTTCGCTTACTTTTAACCCGGCTCGGCGTTCTTCCGACTTCAACGATCGTGTTGCCGAAATTAGCATAGTCGTTGCTTAGAGAATTTGAATACATTAATTATTCCCTGGGTGTATTTAAAACTGACACTGTAGCTAAGGTGACACTTATTGCCACCACTGAAAAATTTATCGTCGATCGCGTTTATTTTACACTGTACAGTGACTGCATCGTCTAGACGAATTCTAACATACCGCTGACCAACAAATTATTTGACGCAATCTACCTTACCCTACACGCACGCTGGACCATCTCTCCCGAGAACAATCCCAAGCAAATACGAGTAACTAAAACAGAAGCATCAATTTACCTCCTTTCGCGAGTTCCCTGCAGCCCGGTTGAGCTCCATCGGAAAATATCCGAAAACCGCGTTGCTCATTATGCAGGAGAAGCGGGCAGGTGTCACAGTTCGAGCGAGCAGCGTGAATTCCAGCACTTTTTCGGGTCGCGTGTTCTCGGACTCTCGCAGTTTTCGGCCGCAATTAACACGGTGTCGGAATATTTCTTTTCGCGCGACAAGCCGTTGAAAGGTGTTCACGGGCCCGTGAACGTGTGCAGCCCGTTCTCCGGGAAATTCCCTAACCTTTGGCCCGCTTCCCGCGTGAGCGGTATATAAGGTGTGTGCGGGTATATATCCCCGGAGCCGAAAATCCAGTTCGCTGGGAGAGCCCGGGACGGGAAACCGCAGAACGTGGCGCGCGGAGCTTGCACGCATCGCGGCGGACCGATCTCTCGCTTTTAATTCCGCGGAGATAAACGCGAGCCGAGTCTCTCGTAGTTCGTTGCTGCTGCTGCTGCTGTGAGAGAGAGAGAGAGAGAGAGAGAGAGAGAGAGAGCTTGTTGGGAGAGACCTTTTTCTCATTTTTCCCCCGTTTCTCGACTCGCCGGAGCCCCGAATGCATTCGACGGAATTTGAATGCGTTTCGAGACGGCTCCGCGCGGCGGAGAGGCCGTAACGAGCAAACTTTCGTAACTCGGGTATCGCGGGGAAGTGCTTGTTTTCCATCGAAACTCGTACTTAACTCTCTCTCTTGCTCTCTGAGCCACGTTCTTTTTGCTCCGAAACTGCTGAGTGTTTTAAATTTCGTTCCCCCGGCGAACAATGCCGAAGAATAATTTGACCTGGGAGCCGCGATGAGCTTTCGGGGGTTGGGCTACCGGAAATTCGAAAAACGGGGCTAAGCGGGGGTGGCAGTGTTGGTTGCGAGTGTGTGCACCGTTCGATCTTCCGGGGCGAGCATTAGCCCAATTACAGGCCGACACTCATTGGCCGCGACCCGAGACCGATTTTCGGCCCGGAATGCGACCATCCGCACTGCAGTTCGCAGTGGTCCGGGCGCAGCCCTCCGTTGCAACATCCTTGCGAATGCGTGCAACGGCTGTGAATCGCTCGTGTCCGCCCTTGCTAATCGGCTCGGGCTGATTAGCGAGTCTACTCGGTGTCCTGATTGTCAGAAACTCCGGTATTAGATGAATTTGTGCGATTTAAAGTTCTGTGTACATTGTTTTTTATTTTTTTTCAGCGACTCATATTGGAGACAAATTTGTCGTAGCAAGTAGAAAGGGATTGTGTTGGTCAGCCATCAAAATATTGCTGAAGGTTTGTACGAAGATTTTGCTTAAAATCTGTGTTCAATGAAATAGTATTCTAATTTCTAGCACTGGAATTGTAAAATTAACAAAATACATTCTTTAGTGATACGGTTTGCAGTTATGCATTGATACTAACACTAGAGAGTGTGTACAGGATGACCCAGTTAGGATGATGGAACCGAAAACAGGGTGGATCCTCGTGCGAAAGTAAGTTGAAACTATTCATCGAAGTTGGTTCGTTTTGAGGCTTGGTTTCTCGAGGAAGTCGGCCCTAAAAGTTTGTCTAACTATTGGTCACTGTTCCTGCTTATTGGTCAGACCAAAGCTATTAAGAATTTACCATTGACATTCGAAAAGTTCGAATAATAACTGCTCATTCTTTCTACCCCATCAATCTGGCTATAGTTTGTAACTGCAATTTACTTAGCGAATATTTTCTATAAAGTTGAAATTTACATTCGTTCTAAATGTTTGTCCGACCATTCCGTAATTATTTTACTTTTTATATAAATTGATTTCTCACAAGTTGAGAATTGAAATTCTTCCCACATGTTTGTCTGGCTATTTCACACTGATTCTACTGATAAAAGTACACCCCCTGTTTGGGTCCATCGATCACACATGTTTACAAAAACACAGCTTACTATTTAGTAATAAAAATCACGAGAATAATTATCGTTCTTAATGTTCTACTCAACGAGAAAAATTCTGTTGTAGTCTGCACCCTCCCCAATTGCCAAAACATTGCGAAACTACTACGACTCCACCGCCCAACTCAGATGGCAGCTCTCGACCTTCAACATGGGCGGTTGCCAATAACAAAATTATGTCAGTTCTTTACCGGAGAATCATCATAAAACTGGTATAGGCGTATTTCCACACTGTCGCCTCGTTTTCCACAAGGAAGACAGCAGCCTCCATCTCAGAAACAACACAATTTCCAGAACACACTGTATAGTAACATAAACCTGAACGTAGAAATTTCACGTACACACGCACCCACACGGAACTTGCACGGTTTCACGAACGATATACAGATGGAGCGATAACGAAGCTATGCAAGCGGGTATATCTAGCGGGGTGGAGAAAATTGGGGTTTAAAAAATGAGTGATGAAATGGGGGATTCAAAATGGACCGAAAACGCGATCGAGATCCAGATGATCGAGCAGCTATCGAACCGGATCACCTGCGCGCGTAACGTGCGGGGTCGCGGGATAGATCGAAATGAAAAGTAAGAGCGACTGGGAAAGGAGGAAAAGCACCGGGTGATAGAAGAGAGAGGCAGATATGCTTGATGAAACAGTACCTGGTTCCGTTGGTTGTTACGGTCGCGTTGTAACGTGGTGGTCGTGGTTCGTTGCGCCAGCCTGGAGCCAGTCCCGCAGCGGCTTGCCACGAACTCAAAAGACGGGCAAACTATAATACCCAGCATGATCGCCAAATCAAACATCGAAATCAGAGACTTCCTTCCACAAAAGAAGAAGAAGGAGAAGAAGAAGAAGAAGTATAAAGAAGTTGAACAAGAACAACAAGGAGAACAGTAAAACAGGAAGACACACGGGAGAAGAACATAGAAATAGAAGTACTCAGAGATAGAACAAGGTTACTCGCTGGGACAGGCTCCAGCTTCCAACGAGCTCTCCGTGGCTCGTGTATCGATCGATCGATCGTTCAGTTGCGAAACGACTGTGTGAGAACCAAAGTGAGAGGACAGAGTAAATGAAAAATCGTGATGAAAGAATAAACGAAAGAAATCGATAGAGAATCGAGGAAAACAACTCCGGGACAGATCACGCGAGAACGAGTCGATGCCGTATAGATAGCGCACACGATGACAATATAATATGTATATATATGCATATACACTCGGCAACAAGAGCAAGTGAGAGGAGGCTAAGTTTAAGTGCATGCTTGGCTTTCTAGCTTGGACATACCCAGTATGTCCATGACTCGGCCTCGTGGCTGCGCTCGTGATGCTGGCGACAGTAGTACTGGCGCCGTTTCGCTCGGACTTGGCTTGCCAGCACCGACAACGACCACCACCACTGCCACCACCACCACCACCGCCGAACCACCACCACCTAGCATCCCCTATCAAGAACCGACTGTCCTCCCCACCCCAAACCGGGTGGGCGTACCTTCGAAAGGGGATACGCGCACCGGGAGGGGTAGAAAAATGTTGGTACCCCCTCTGGGAAACTTCTCTGTAACCCTCTCTCGTCTCTCCTCCTCCACCTCCTCATTCTCCCCTCGTCCTCCTATCCCTCTACCTATCCAACGAGAATCCTAGGTCCTAGTCGGGGGAGAGTGCTACCAAGGGAAGGAACCAACCTGCACGAACCCCGCACGCAATATTTCTGCTGGACTCTTTTCTGGAGCAGACGAAACCGGTGCACGCACTACCGTCGACGCGTACACCGGCCAATCCGAACCGATAGGGGCTGTCGTTTCTCACCCTCCCGCGCGATTAATCGACACTGGGTCAACCAGCGTTAGGGGATCTCATGGAACCCCGCGTTCTCTTCCTTTCTTGGTTTCTTTCTTGCCGCCTGGTTTCTTATTGTCGTTGTTCTTACTTTTAATTGGTCTGTGTCTGGGACATGATTTTAACGGAGGGTAATTCTACGATGAAAACCGAGGAAACAATGTGGAATAAGATTTTTTTCTACGTGTCTTCGTTTCTGAGGGAATCACTGTATAATTTTGATTTGTCTGATTATTTTTGCACCCTCGTTTTGTCGTACACGTATTGTATTTTCTTGAAAATTTACAGCTCGAAGAATTTCTTTGTAAATTCGTTAAAGCCACCCCCATAAAAATTTGTTATAAGGTTTGTAAAAGAAGTTCTCTGTTTCTCGATGCAGTTACAATCATTGAGAGTCTTACTAATAAGCTACTGATGAAGTGTTAACCCTTTTAATAATTCTGGAACATCCGCTGCAACAATATTATACTTGGAACTTAGCGGACCTCTGTTGGTTCTTCGACACAGTTCCGAAAGTTCTTCCCTTTAAAACTATTTCTTCTCAGCCGATGTGTTATTATCGTAATTATACAGAAAGTTTCTTTATTTAGGAAATAATTAGTTGCTTTGTAATTTTTTGCAAGATAAATTTACACGAGCACGTTCAATGGAATCTCTTCGTTCCAGGCTTTGTTTGTTTTTCTAGAAAATGCTTGGAGATACACGTTCGAAAATTCGGAAAGCACGCGTGCTATCGAGTAGACATCAAGTAAAATGTCTGTGCGTGACACACCGTTTCTACTTCCCGTATACATTAATGCACTCGTGCTCTTGACTATGTATGGGCTAATGTGCCTGTTCATGACTCGCCGTTTCTACTTCTCCTGTATATTGTATGATAGCGAGCTGGCGCTTGACGAAAATTCAAACTCGATTTACTTGGAAACGGAGCCTCCTGTGTAAATAATTTATTATATTCACGTTTCCGGTGCATTTATCCGCATAGAATCACCCCGCATTGATTTTATTATAAATACTTCAACGCATCGGGGTGGGAATCGTGTCGCCATTGAACTGCGGATCTTCTTCGCATTTATGGTATCCACAGTTGTAAAATGCGAGACGTATTCATTAAAAGAAAACAATATATTCATTTTTCTGAGTATATGCAATTCAAAGAGGCAGTTTAGAAGAATTTAAGAGAACCTTCTGTTTGTCCATCGTAATCGATTCAAACAATTTTCACGAAGTAGATCATCCAAGTAAACGATGCTCAATTCTCCCAACGACACCGACAGTCTAGATAATATTTTCATTTTTTTGTATATATGCAATTTAAAGAGGCAGTTTAGAAGAATTTAAGAGATCCTTCTGTTTGTCCATCGTAATCGATTCAAACAATTTTCACGAACTAGATCATCCAAGTAAACGATGCACAATTCTCCCAACGACACCGACAGTCTAGACAATATTATTAAATCATCTCCTCGCTCTTCATCGATCCCTCTGAAAGACAAGCTTAGCGTTTGAATCCGTCTCGCCTGGTTCGGGAGCCAAGCCCGTCCTACGTCCACGAAACTCCGTGAGCCCGTGTCTGCGAAAAACTAGCTCGCGGATCCCGACCTATTCATCCGGGGCTAGATAAAGTTAGCCTCCGATTACCGTTCGCGTCGCGTGAACTTCCGCGTTGCTTGGAAATAATAGCGTCTCGTCGTATTTCAAGGAAAACGAAGAAGGGATGCACGGAAGGAAGGAAGGAAGGAAGGAAGGAAGGAAGGAAGGGCGTAGGCGTTGCCTGATAGGTGCGTGAAAAGCCCGATAAATCTTCGGGTGCTCGATGCTTGGAAGATGAAGGGTGGCTGTTCCTCTCCGTGTCTATCAAACTTCCCCGGCGCGGAATGGGCGTGAGACAGAGAGCTTCTGGAAGCGAGAAAAGACAAGAGAGACAGAGAGGGAGCCAGAGGTGGTAGAAGGTGCAGTAGAACCGGAATAGGTCGCGAGAAGAGATATACGAGTGGTACAAGCTGCGATAGAGGCGGACAATGAACGAGAAGCCAGACAATGAGCGAGTGGAATCGAGACGAAGGGACCGTCGAACGATTCCTCCGGCAAAGGGTACGGCATCGGGGTGAGTTCGATGGGGGCTGGTCGCCCATAAAGCCCTGCAAAACCAGAGTGAGAGAGAGAGAGGCGCCATAGGAGAGAGTCCACGGGAGAGTAGTGTCCTTTTCGCCGCAGCTCGGGTGGCATCTTATGTACGTTCGGAACCGGTGCCGTTAATGGGTCGGAGGTCGCGGGTTCTATTAACTACAAACCGCAACTAGACCGGCTTCTAAGTAGAGCCAATAAATTATATCGCTCATTAAGCGAGTGCCGGTATAGCGCGCGAGAATCTTCCTTAATGGTTTCCCGGGAGGCACGCGGAATGCGTGCGCTCGAGAGACGACGCCGTGGCTCTGCTAATTGCAATTTCGCTCGAGTGTAAGAATCAAGGGCCCAGCGTCTTTCTTCCTTCGGGAAACCCGTATTTTCCCTTGCGGCCAAGAATCCATGCCCGGGCCCTTCGTTCTTCATCGAAACTTCCATTTTCGCTTCGGTGCAAACATCAAGGCCCCACCACATTTCTTTCTTTGGCAGTCGAGCGAAATTTTCCGCGAGTTTTTCTGGCCCGAAACAAAGCGCCGAACCGGTCGAGACTGTGCGAAACAACGAACTGTTATCACTGACCACGCTTTCGAACTCCCTTCTCCAAACAGAGCTAGATTGGATAGACTTTCAGAGCTGCAATCGACGGGAATGGAAGCTTACGCGATCCTGTCAGCTATTGTTTCACCAGGACACCCTGTAGAGCGAGCCGCAGCGTCTATTTCGACTTTTAGACTAGATTTTGTTGAGTTGCTGGCTGGACGTTTGTTGCAGACAATTTTAGAAGTCTCTCGGGGTGAATGGTGTGTAGAATTTAGGTCGCTCGCACGATGCTGTTGTTAGTGTTTCATCAGGACACGCGGTAGAACGAGCTGCAGGGTCTGTTCCGACTTTTAGACTCGATTTTCTGTTGTTGGTAGAAAGTTTGTTGTAAACGATTTTAAGCAATGGTTTTCGGACTATTCAATTGTTCACATGTGTTTAAATAACCGACTTCATCGTTAGGCTAGATTTTCTGCATTTCTGGTAACAACTGCTGAAGTTATTACACAGGGAACAAAAATTCGTGTATGCTGTTTCTGGCAACAGATGCAGACAATTTTTATTTTACATGAAATCTATTAATCGCGGAAACAATTCGCATGCTCCGAGCAGCACAAGTGTCGTAGCCTTCGAACTGTAACTGTGCGATTGTATTGATACTTTGCTTGGGGGTCGAGGCGGGAATCTCGGCATTACCATGGCGGAAGACAGTCCGTAAGGGGATAAGCCCACGGTAAGCGAGGGTTTAAACAAATTCGAGCGGTCGAACGAGTCTCGGGTCGACTTAAAGGCTCCCCGGGGCCAGCTTTCCCCCCTGCACCCGGAAATTTCCCCTAAACAGGCTTCCCCGGTGGAACAATACTCGAATGGAATACTCGTGACTCCGAGTCACTTAACGAAAAGAAAAATCCCGGGAGCCCTTGCCCGCGATAAACCACTCGAGTGGCGCTGACTTATGGCGCGTAAGTCGCTCGGACATTGGAGAGAGCCTTCAAGATCGAAGAGAAAGAGAGAGCGAGAGAGAGAGAGAGAGAGAGTGGTTCGTGGGTGGACCGTATAGCGGTCGAATACATAAACATCGGCAATCCACTTCCATCGAAAGAGAGTGGAGGCGAGAAGATCTCTCACCTGTTTACGGGAACAAGCTGCGACGTGCGTGTTACCCTCTCGCTCTCCCCTTCTCTCCCTCTCCCCTTCTCTCTCTCTCTCTCTCTCTCTCTCTCTCTGTTTAGGTGAGTGGCTATCGGCTTGATAAATACAAGCGGTCGTTGAATAATGGATAGACCGTTCCCGGCACTCGGGAGTAAACAAGTAACCTAACACCGTGGCCTCGCCGGGATACCGATTCGCCTAAATCCTCGAGCATCCGACTTGTCGCACAGGAGAGCAACTTTCACACAGGCCACCGGTGTCGATTCCATCGCAACGGCCGCCACGATATGCTAGCACTGCGAGATGGAACCACGATACCTAATTCAGTCTCCGGACCGTCTGCTCCGTCCTCGGCTACGCTACTCGTGCTTCGCTGCACCGGTTCCCCGACCCTCCGAGATCTATGTACTTTTGCTGTGAACGTGTGTCGAACTGTTCATTCGATACATTCGATGGAATTGTTTTTGCTCGATCGTAGGAGACGGGTGAGCCAAGGCGATTGATTTATATATTTGAGTACTTTCCGGGAAATTGTGTAGAAACATTTGTGGGATGGTCCGATCGAATGATTGACTCCTCTTCATATTGTATTTACGAAGTTTTTTTTAATTTATAAGCATTCGAAACTCTCTTGGGTTTATTCGCTTTTCCTGAATAATGTAGGTAAATACAATAACATGAATTACAGGAATAATACAATAAGAGTTCTCTCTCTCTCTCTCTCTCTATGAAATACAAGTGGATATAACAGCAATATCCGTTGACGCTAAATATGTAGGTTACAGCTTTGGAAAAATTTGATATTTAGCTTTGCGATAATTGTGTCTATATTAAGGGGCAGTTGGAGGTCCATTCTGAGTAGGGAATTTATTAGTTTCCGCCTTTGTGAATTGTACGGTTCGCATCGCCATATTATGTGATCCAGGGTTTCATAACCCTGATTGGTATTTACGGAGTTTCATATTAACATTGAAAAGAAAAATGATTTCTGTACAACAATCGAGAAGAATGATTGCAGATAAAATATCAGGGGATAGATTGACACGTTGCAAACAATTTCTAAAATCTCGGCAGACCGTGTACCAGAAATTTTCAATCGTAAAGTCGAGAGCGAATTATGACCTGACGATTACGCGAAAACGAGCAATAAAGTATTGTTATTGTCGACGGAAAGTGTACTACCCAGAGACCCAGAAATCAGGGTGAAAGTTTGCCGCCCGAATCCCTGCGGTGATTGAATTACTTTTTTTGCGTGCACGCACGCGCGCGTGTGTGTGTGTACGAGAGAAAGAGAGAGAGAGAGGATTGAGAGTTTAATGCGCACGATCGCAGCTCTGCTCCACGCCGGTGGACGTTGATTTTTCCTCGGCAGCGATTAATTCCGACCGCGTAATTCCACGAGGATTATTCGACTCGTATCCCCGGCGGTCCGTTTGAATATCTGAAAATCTGGAACGGCTGGGCACTCCATCGACTCCAGTTGAAAATGGACTGGATGGACTCGATGGACTCGATGGACGAACAGGGTAGAATCGAACAGAGAGCTGCGGGTCAGCGGGGTGAAGAAGGGCTTCGAAGTAACTCCAGTCCGAAGCGACGCTCGAAGATAATTCGTTGAAAAGAGCGATACCTATTCGGTACTGGCCTGGTTCGGTAGATCCGACGGTAATTAAAAAAGCACGATTTTCCCATCAATATTAATGGCAGCTGCCTTCAATACCACTCGGACTGTTCGAGAGGTTTAAATGATTTTTCGGGCTGTGCTACTGATCTTCAATCAGGATATAGACTCTTCTTACCGAAGTTTTGTTCCTTTGGGCTAAGATAGCGCTGGTTGAAATTTCACCTATGATACATTTTCGGTAAAGCAGCGAACTAGGTGTGCGCTCAGAATGGGCTCCTTAATGGAAATGGGTGCTACGAAATATACGATGGCACGTTTAACCTTTAACTAAATATGTTCGAAAAATTTCAAAAACTCATAGTCAATTCACGCGATTCAAGCATAATTACATAGATCGAAAGCAGCGAAGTAGGTGTGCGCTCAGAGTGGGCTCCTTATTGGAAATGGGTGCTACGAAATATACGATGGCACGTTTAACCTTTAACTAAATATGTTCGAAACATTTCAAAAACTCCCAGTGAATACACGCGATTAAAGCATAATCACATAGATCAAGTTGCTCGAGAGATCGAAACAACATCGAGAAACTGACGCTAATCCATTTGACCAGCAACTCGCACAGCAACACTACCGTTCATGAACAGCAGAGCTGGACCCAGAAGCTCATGATCAAACTACACTGGAAAGACAACAATAGCTTTAGGTGGTCCACTGGAACGCAAAGTCCAAGCATCACCGCCGTCGTGGAACAGAATTCCCAGCATGCAGCGTCAAAGGGAAACGAGACACCGAAGTTGGCGAGGCAACCGTATCAGTATCATCTTTAACGCGGACGCTAAATGACCTGGCATCGGGATCGATATCCCCAAAGGCAGTCCTTAATGGCGATCGAGTACAGCGCGACAGACACGCAGAGAAAGAGGGAGAGAGAGGGAGGGAGAGAGGTCGTCTCGGAGAGCTCGTCGCCTTTCGTTAGGCACACGTTGAAAGTCGCGCGAACACCGTTTTCGCGCGGATTAATCGCGCTAGTCGAACGTGACTGGATCGCACGAAACCTGTATATATATATCGATCTTTCGATGCTGCTCCAAAGGGAGCTGTGCTGCTCGTTCAGTTGCCCTCGGTTGATTGGGCTGCTGTCAAAGAGTCTCGAACAGCAACGTTTAAATAACTGACTCTGCTTCTTGCGCTGGTACAATGATTTTGCTCGTTTGTCGGTTCGAGGTCCTGATATTCAGTGAAAAAGGGTCGGCAACGATTGATACAGAGATTCATCAAGAACGCGTTTCAGTAAATCAAATTGGAAAAATATAGAAGTTCGAGTTAAGATAGAAATCTGGAATAATCTGCAATAAAAAGAAGAAAAGTGTAGAGACATATTTCTGGTTCGAGCAGAGAAGAAGAAAGCCAAAGTTCCAATAAAAATTAACCAAATTTTAACTACCTCGACGAGCTACGAATCTCTCTCTCTCTCTCTCTCTCTCTCTCTCTCTCTCTCTATATATATATATATATATATAATAAAATCGTGTCTGTCTGTATGTATGTATGTATGTTTGAAACGGCATCACTTGAGAACGGCTCAACGTAGAAAGCTGCGGTTTGGACCGTTGGACGCGGCGTTTCCTCGAATAGGTTTAGGAGCAAACAGCATTCGAAAAAGTCCATTGGTTCAAAAGTTGTGACGTCATTAGTCAACACATGCAACTTTTTCGCCCTATTTTGCCCACGTTTCTCCTTATAACTTTTGATCCGATGGACATTTTTGAATGCGGTTTGCTCTAAAACCTTCCAGAGACAGACACAGAGATAGAGAGAGAGAGAGAGAGTGTCAGAGAGAGAGACTGCGAGGGAGAGAGAGTGAGAGAGAGTGCGAGAGCCAGAGAGAGAGAGAGTGCGAGAGAGAGTGAGAGTGCGCGAGAGAGAGAGTGTGGAGAGAGAGAGAGAGCGAGAGAGAGAGAGAGTGCGAGGGAGAGAGTGCGCGAGAGAGAGAGAGAGCGACAGAGAGAGAGAGAGCGACAGAGAGAGAGAGAGTGCGAGGGACAGAGAGCGAGAGAGAGTGAGTCAGAGTGAGAGAGGGAGAGAGTTGGAGAGAAAGAGACGCGAAAAGCGAAATAGAATTGAACGAAATAGATTATCACAACCCGTTCAGCACGTAGATTGAGTCGGAGAGAGAGAGCGACAGAGAGAGAGAGAGGGAGAGAGAGAGTGCGAGGGAGAGAGAGCGTGCGAGAGAGAGAGAGAGAGAGAGAACAAGAGTCGCTGCGGGGGTTGGCGAGCGAAGCGAGCAGGGGGCAGAGCCCCCTAGTAGTACATAATAAAATTGAACTAATACCAATCACTTTTTTATCTAGGTTGTTAGCGACTAACTTCTATTGTGTTTATTTAGATTTTGTTGAGGTGGTTAATATTTTTTAGGAATTCAATGGTGTTTGTTACATGCTTTTCGGATGTGAAGGCCGTGTTCTGGTTGATTCGAAATTTGAGTCGCTGGGTGGAAAATTTTTGTTGAAAGGTTGGGTAGAAGGGATATCCTCAAATATACTTTATGCGCAGTTTAATACAATTGCAGGTATAGCTTTGTATGTTCAGAAAGCTGTAAAGCGACTAAATCAAAATAGACCATATAGACAATAATTTTTAATACTACTCACTGTTCCCCTATTAGCACAATTATCCAGAGAAAGAGAGAGAGAGAGAGAGAGAGAGAGAGAGAAGAGTGTTTCGCGTCTATTTTCGTCGACGGATAGCATCACAAAGGGAATATCCCGGTGCTCGACCGGAAAACGAGTGATAGGTGACTGGCCACGAGTGGGCCATCACTATGGCATAGTTCTATCGGGCCCGCGATAGGACGACGGATGGGAGAGCGTGATCGCAGCGTCGGTCACGTCAACGAGATAATTCCACGTCGTCGGGGATATTAAGCCGTTTCGGTAATTGCGGGTACGTTAATAACGATAGACGTGTTGATGGAACACCGGTAATCCCTGTTTCGGAATACTAAACGGGTCCGATGGACGATGGACTGCGTTTCTCTATCCCTCTCCCCCTTCCTCCCTGCCTGGTCCTCCTCCGTTCCGCAAACACTCGGACGTAATCAACGTAAGATAGCGGTTCGACGCGAATTACAGACGAATTCGATGTCGACGTCGTCGCACCGACGGACGACAGCAAATATTTACACGGTCGCCGGTGAAAGTACGGACACTTATTTCGAGATTCCAATCGGTTCCTCCTCGTTTCCTGGTCTAGCAATTATCTCTAATTAGATGTTGGCCAACTATTAAGAACAGGCTGACTGGGCAAACACTGGCTCATTATCGACACGACCCTCTCCTTTCATTCTCTCTCGTTCTCGATTCGAGGTCTCTTCGCCTCTCTCCACGATCATGGACGAATGTCCAACACTTTGTGACGCGATACACACGCACGTTATCCATGAATTTTGAATTATCGAATCTGGGATCAATGCCAAATCGAAATGGAACTCTGAAATATATTTCGCCACGTGCCAGGTGCATAAATCACTATCCGTTTCTGCGACATTTTTGAGATGTTCCTGAAGAATTTATGTAAACGTACAAAATCAACTTTCAAATTGTAACCTCAAAGGTTCATCAGAACCTCTTGACCTCAACACTAAAAACTCGAGCTTTTAAAATATTTATTATTTTATTCCTCTCGTACAATCTCATTCTCCAGACCCTAAAGAATTTTTCTTCGCACGCATTTCCGTTTGTACAGAAAAACGTAAAACCTTTAAGTTGAAGAAGATGGTGTTGTTCTCTTTTGGAGAAATGATTGTGAATAAGAGGCTCAGACAGATCGATCAGCGGAGCCAAAACGAGTCTC
This sequence comes from Lasioglossum vierecki, assembly GCA_028455595.1. Classification (NCBI taxonomy): domain Eukaryota; kingdom Metazoa; phylum Arthropoda; class Insecta; order Hymenoptera; family Halictidae; genus Lasioglossum; species Lasioglossum vierecki. Next base: position 5,113,746 of record CM052335.1, on the reverse strand, counting down.
CTCCGGCGATTCCCTTCACACCAACAATCCCAAGCCCGTGATTTATGTTTTTCCACCGATTCGATCCGTTTTATTGGGGCCGTGAACGTCGGCGATCAAACGATACGGGGCGGCGCATCACGACTCAATTTGACGCGAATGCAAACTAATGGGATTCTTTCGGAGGGAAAGTGTGCGTACCTTTATACTGGGAAAGAGCCCGCTGCTGGGATGCTGGGAACCGGAATTGCCGGGTATACGTTCTCATACAAGTTCCGGGCAATAGAAAGCGCGGGACACCTTATCGGGCACCATACGTTCGAGTTAAGCTCTCTCTTTTCCCTCTTTTGCCCACACTATCTCTCTTTCTCATTTTCGCTCTTCCTATACTGTAAATCTTGGTTCGGGGCTAATTCGCCAATATTAATGCTGCTTACCCTCAGACTTTACGAGTGTCGACAGCCTTACAGTCTTCGAGTAGTTGCCCAGAGAAATTGCAAACTCATGAGCTTTCGAACGCTGTTTACGATCGAGAGTTCTTCCGAACTAAGAGTTTTTTTACGAATCAAAGGATAAAAGTCCCGTTTGAAGAGTGTATTTTGTTGTTTAGAAGGGACAGTAAGAATAATCTATATATTCCCTAGAATTTGTATTCGACAAACTGCGAGATATCGGAAAATATTTAAATATACCAGGCTGACCTGGAATACAGGATGGACAGACCATGTTTTAGCGCGATTTATTGCCGCGAAATATCAAGAATTCTGAGCAGGGGTTCGAAATGGCGCCCGGGGATGAAACGCAGGGACGAGAGATCGGTAAGAGAGCGATCCGGTTCGTCTCAATTCAGCCGTGTTCGCCCACTATAAAGTTGTTCTTAAAGTATTCCCATATCACCGGCCGCTGGTATGCCAATATAGTGGTCCCGGGCTTTGTCGCCCTTCTCATTCCCGGACGCACCCCTTCGACGGTCTGCTGCTCCCCTTTTGCACCCCTTGGTCCCCAGTTCTCCCCAGCATTTCGTCATCGACCGACTGCCTTGGTATACAGGGTGTATCTACTAACTGGGCCGAATTACAACTCGGTCGTTATTAACGACAGAATAATTATAACGAAAAGTGTTTCATGATTCAATGCGGAACCTCCCGAGCAGAAATCTGTTGCTCTACAACAATGACGAAATTCAGATCACCTTTTCAACATTTTTATTATAATATTAGCTGTACCCGCGACTTTGTCCACGTGCAATAAAAAATCATGATTGATTATTAACTTAATTAAATTTCAAATCACCAAGGTAGTCTCAGATACAGATTTTATTTTTAGTATCACTTTAATCGGAAAAACGTAGCGAATGTACATCTGAAAGTGGAACTCGAAAATTTTTAAGACCATTAATAAAGCACATATATGGAATACCCTGCAAAATAATCTAAAATTCAACAGAAATAAGTTCTGCAGGTTAAGAAAAAAAAGAACACATTTTTCGCTAATAAAGTAGATAAGAATAATGTTTTAATGAATTTTAGTGGAAGTGTCACAAACAGTCAGACAGACACGATTTTATTATTTGGTAGGATTTTGATTTATTTCGGATCTACAAATGCTATTATCGATGGAAACAGAATTTTTCTGGCTTGTCTTTCTTGCTTAAAAATTTGTTTAGAAAAATTGAGAGTAGCATAAACATTCGCAAATAATAATAGAGATATGGTTTAGCCCAGTCGGTGGATACACCCTGTAGATTATGGCAGAGACGCAGAGACACACACAGCGTGCAGTCCCATCGTCTCCCAGGGAGCCCTCCTCGCATACCCGGTCTCGCACGTGGCGGTATGTCTGCATACCATCGAGATAATGATTGGCAGCAGGTCCCGGCTGCAGTCCGAGCTTCGACAATTCGTGCTTCGGCCCCGAAACTCACCCCCTCACTCGATATTAAACCGAATTACTGACGAGTCCCGGACTCTCTCCGTGATTCGACGACTCGCGACCCCTATCCGGTGGATCATTATGCCTGGGAATTGACAATTTACCAAACCATGGACACTGAACCCCTTCCTACCTCATATTCTTGGCTACAATCATCAGAACGCATTTCACTTTAATGACTCTCCTCAGGAAACAGAGAATTTGGTATTTTGGAAAATTCTCGATATCGAATAAATGACGTAACACCTGGTCTAGGACGAAACACCAACTTTCTTTTCTAGAGAACTATTAAACATTTGAATAGCAAAACGTGGCCTCGAGCAATAAGATTCCCCCAAATCGACACTTTTGGGTATGCTTCAAACTTTGCTAGAGTTAAATAATTAATTAGTTTATCGATCGTAATTTATCTTTCAGATATTATCTCGCTAGTTACAGATCTATCACCATTCAGCATAAATACGTTTCTCAAATTGCCTTCGAACATCCCGTGTACAAACATCTTCTTTCTTTTCCTCCTATTAAACATTTTTAATAGCTAACGTGGTTCTTGAACCGGATGATTCATACCCGAGAATCCAGTGTTTAGTATTCCTACAATATAGCTATTTGTTGTGTAGAAAAATGATCGAACCTTGCGCCGATAATAAAATTTGCTAGAATTGTTGTAGAAACTGATCGAACCTTGCGCTGCTAAATAAATTCCTATTAAATGACGTAACATTGGAAAGAAGAATCGTGTGACTACGAACCTGGACTTATTTTGAAGATGAAAGCCTCTACTTTCAAAGTACATTGCTCAGTTTTACCTAAGATATATTCATATGATATAGCAGCTGGGAAACTGAAGACACGTGTGTTCAGCTAATTTAAAGCAGATACAGCGAGCACCATGATTTCCGGAAGAAGCTCGCGGAAGGGATCTGTCGACCGCACACGAGGGTTTTTTAATCCAATCGTCGATCGACGCACTCCAGCCACGGCAAACATCGTGGGTCATTTAATCCCGCGTCGATCCAGTTTTCCGGGTTTCCCGGCGTATATTGTGCTGGCTCGATCCTGTGAAAGAGTCTCTCGATCGTCCTTCTAATTGCCGGTCGCCTCTTTTTCTCATCGGTTGGTAGTTCTCCCTATTCTCCTCCGTCCATGGTTCGTTTCTTGGGCGGTGGCTCCTTTTGACTTCCCTCTGTGCTCGTCTTTTCCCATCTCGCGGCCTGTCATTCCTCGGCTGCGGATCGATTTAGCGGTGGCTGAATCGGGGACGTGGAAAAAGCGAGATAGGCAAAGAACCGGAGAGATCGAAAGACAGAGGCTCGAACTGGAGAAAGTGAGAGAGTGAAATCGTTGGAATCGTCGGAGAGGGAGTGAAATCGAGGAATCATGAGAGAGAGAGAGAGTTGGTTTCCACGCTTACATACCCAATGGGAGCTCTTTTATCGAGGAATCGAAGGCGGAGAGAGCGGAGAACCGAGGGACAAAGGGAGAGTTTAAGAGGCGTGGAGGCAGAGTGAAAAAAGAAGGAGGGAGTGAGAGAGACAGAGAGGGAGAGAATCAAGGTGGAAAGGTAAATAAAGAGAAGCCCGGGCGCAGAAATTGTATGCTCGAGGGAAGGGGCAGGGAAAATTTTGCACGAGCAACCGGCCTCACTCCGAATGGACGAAAAAGAGGAGGCTGCAGACAGAGGTAACAACGAGGCTGCGAGAGATAAAGCTCTCGTGGATATTTAGGCGGCCTTACGCTGCGTGTACACTTTACGGGGACATTGTGAAAACAGTTTTTATTAGACACGACACGATCACTGGGCCCGTTGCACCTCTTCATTCAAATCGGGTTGGAATAGCGAAAAAAAGATCACAAAACAATTTTTCATCTCTCGGCGCAAAGGGGAGACTTCAATCTTTAAATCTATTATGGTTTCAATTCGTTAGAAAAAATTTTCATGTGTGCGGAGACACCTGAGCGTGAGAAAGGTTAGAAGTTAATCTGGAGAGTAACCATCGAGAGAATCTCACTGAAACGAACACGCAACCTTAAGACCTCTTCATTCAAATCGTGTTGGAATAGCGAAAAAAAGATCACAAAACAATTTTTCATCTCTCGTCGCAAAGGGGAGACTTCAATCTTTAAATCTATTATGGTTTCAATTCGTTAGAAAAAATTTTCATATGTGCGGAGTCACCTGAGCGTGAGAAAAGTTAATCCGGAGAGCAACCATCGAGAGAATCTCACTGAAACGAACACGCAACCCTAAGACAGAAGAAAAGACAGCTTCCAACGAGGAAGACAGATTCTAGAAAGAAAGTGGAAGCTGATTCGAAGACGGATAAACTGTTGCAGAAGAGAGAGAGTAAAAGGTAGAGTGAGCCTGCGGAACTAACAGCAGCTTAACGCCAAGGGAATGGAATCGCGGTAGTCTGGTCACGTGCAAGCCCACGCCGCGGCATTTTACTGTAAATCAGCCTTAAACCAGTCCGGGCAGCTTACAATCAAACGTACTTAGCCGGCGGGCCGCGCGGATAAAGTGGCCAGAAGACGGAACCGGAATACGTCCCGCGATCATAAAGCACGCGTGCCTGCGCTCTTCCAGGGTGGTTCTCTTCACGGCCAGGCAGACCCATATTTCTCGCGATCGTTGGTCACCGTAGCTTTCTCCCAGCCATACATCGCCGGAGTGGTTTTAAATGCTGGCCTATACCTTCCAAATGCGTTTCGAAATCTGAAGGAAACGATATCCGGCTTGGTCCTCGCGTATTTCACGGCTACGAACGCGATTCCTCGACGAGCCGTGTCCGACGAGAGTCCGGATTTTCGCTCGGGAACGATTTACGAGCATCTGAAAGCTCTCGATTTTATATTAGCTTCCAGGAAAGACGTTTGTCGGTTTATTACACCGGAGGAAACTGTGATCGAAATCGTTCTCTCGCGAGATCGTTTAGACCGATGCGAATTTTCCAGATGCCGTCGAATTCCCGACGAGATTACGTCATCTCGCGCGACATTAAAATATCACGAAAGCGCGAACTGCCATTTTCGAGCTATCAAACGTGTCAAGGAGACAAATAAATTTTTCATTCGCAAACACAAACATCGTTGAATTCTATCGATCGTATGAGCACTATATACAGAACAATACTACCGATATTATTCGCTGGACAGTGTAACTATTATCTCGGCGAAATTATGAACGATTATTTTTCAATGAAACGAGCCGTTTAGCTGTCTTATTCGATCGATCCCGTGAGAGGACTTTCGACGACGGTTTATCGCGAGGTTTAACGGCTACTCGCGGCGGATAAAGTTTACTGCAAGCGACAAAAACTCGGAACGTCGTTTTATCGTTCCACTCGGTTCCAATGGACGTCGACGATACCGGACCTGGGGCCAGGATAACGGGGACAACCCTCCTTGAAATTTATAATGATAATTTGCTCGGACGACCTGGGCCATTCGCGCAGATAACGCTCAATAAACGAGCCGTAAACCGGAGCGATGTCAAAACCGTCGACGGCGATGCCAATGGGACGATTGAACGATTAACAGCGGCTATTAGCGAAAGCTGACACTCTGTGGCAGCGGGAGAGACCGTTTATGCTTCTTTCGAAACAAGGAAGAAATTTGTCAGACTCTAAAACGCGGATTACTTTATCCGCTAGAAGACTTAATAAGAATTATGCAATCCGCAGTACACGGACTAAGATAACAAATAATTCTTCCGGGATTCTAGAATTTAAATTGAACGTCAATATAAACGACTGCGATTTAACTTGGCCCTCCGACACGAAGACGAAGACGGATGCATCCCCTAAGATGATAAGTAAGAATGTCCCCTATCTGTCTCTTCAGGAAGTAAGAAAGAAAGATTCGCTTTTTCGAAAATTTAAGATGCAGACTTCTAGGCCTAATGAAGATGACTGACGACTTAGATTATCCCCTTGGACCCAAGAAAATATCCGCTCAAGTTCTACCTCGAGGACGATCGCGGTTGCCTTTCAAAAGAGAATACGTTGTTTTCTATCGAGCTCGTTACACTTGTTGTTATCAGTTTCGTTTGAGCAAAATAGCTGAAACGCCAATTAGACCTTTCTAATCTGTATGATTGCGCCCTTTAACGTATTCCAGCCGAGGTTGTACAGCCGGGAACGGTCCCTTCTAATCCCGGTTATCGTGTTAGACCGACGAATCCTTCTGCGAGCAAGTCATATGGAAATGCGCGATAACGCTGGCGAAATTAATCTCGTTAAACTCGCGAAACGGTCACCCTCGAAATTTATTAGGGAATAAATCGTAATACCGGCGCAAAAAGGGCTTGGGTCGAACTGAAAAAGAAAATTCTGTTTACGCTTCGATGTACGAAGCAAAACGCGGAGCAATGGTTCCGCGAATTTGAACAAAAATTCAACAGCGTACTGGATTTACGCGTCGACATAACGGGTGCTAATATTTTTCATTTTTCACACTGTAATGGTAGGAGCTGCTAAAAATTTGTGTAGCATTCTTTCTATTTTCACGATGCAATTTCAAATTTTCATTCGTAGATTATCATAAGGGTTCGAATTATGCGGCGAAACGATGATCGCACAGCGGTCAAGGTAAAATTCGTGAGAATTACTCGCGAGACTCCGGCTGACTTAATAAGCGCAAGGGAATAATCTCGAGCCGCCAAGGTTCTTTCTTTTCTCTCGGACGTGGGCTACGCGTCTGAAAACTCCCTTTGACCCTCTCGCTTTCTTTCTCTCCCTTTCCCTTCTCAAAGAGGACCACCGTCGTTCCCAGCGGCCACTTCCGCCGACGCAATTACGAATTCGTACCGCGGGCTAATTACTCCTTGCCGGACCGGAACGCGTCATAATTTCATGCTCGCCGCGATCCCTTTTCTTCTTGGCTCGACTCTCTGATATTGGCGACCGCAGTAACTCTCTTAACCGGCGAATGGCGGGTCCCTTTTGACCCTGCAATTCTAGATTCTCACCTAGTTACTCGATTTCTCATATCGATTAATTACTGTTAGAAACTATGAACAATCTAATAGAATTTTCTAGCCTGACAAAGTCTGCAATGCCTCGTTACAAAATTTGTTCCTTTCCTTGGATCAAAAAATTAGACAGGGAAAGAAGAGAAATACAGGACGGAAAGTACAAAGAAGAGGAAAAGAAGTGAGAAGACAAGGAGTGAATGCGAAAAGAAAGAGAAGGTACTTAATTATAACATATTTTATTATAGATTTTATTATTATTTATTATAGATTTTGTATAAGAAGTTAAATGAAATGAAAATTGTAAAGGGAACGGGATCTCCTTGTAACCCGCAAGGGAACAGTAGATGTACATAAACTTTCCTTGGAAGCTAGTTTAATTCTAATTGCAAGCTAGATTGCACCAAAAGATTCGTTAGAAAAAGTGATATGTTAAGACCGACAGGGTAAAAATCAACCTTCCGATGACCTTGACACTGGATAGCCAGGTGCTAACTCCGTGATCCTTCGAATATATAGAAGCGGAAGAGAAAGCTCGAATGGAGAGCTCTGAATCCAATTTTGCCTCGAGGAACGAATCTTGTAGACACGGGTGTTATCTCGCGGCGGAATGATCGTTCGAGCGAGGGAACGATCGAGGATCCAGAAGCGTTAGTTCGGAACGATGATAGAGGTCGCAACAACAGATTCCCGGAGTGTTCCAAACGGAACGGACGCGTGAGACAAAGTGGATACCGGAGATGGCCTCGAAAGATATGGAAATGGGGTGGTGGGCTGGTGGGGGAAGCGGCAAGAAAATTCGCAAGAAAAAGTCGTTAGGGAAGCGTGATAACGGAGCTAGGGAGCAGAATCCTCTCTCTCTTTCACTATCTCTGTCCGCGTTACCGCAAGGAGACGGACCAGCAGGAAATATGAGAAAGTAGAGCGCTCGGCTCGCGATATTCGAATCTCACCGACAACGCGAGAAATATTTCACCCCGTGTCCGCGACCATGGCGAGCCGGATACGGATTTTTCTTTTGAAAGACCTAGAAAGTTAACGTCCTCTCCGCCTGTAATTATTTATGCTCCTCCCGGAGCTCGAAACAAAGCAGCCGAACCGACAAATCCAGGATAATGCTGGCAATAACGTTGACTTTATCGCGGACCACTGACAAATGCGCCCGGGGAAGCTCGGAGATTAGTGCAGTGATAAGTAGACGGTGGATCTTTCTGCGAATTAAAATTTTTTTCCAGCCCGTTTCTTCATTATTTCATTGCATCGCCGACGCGAATATATAGATATTTCTTTTTTAATTACAAGAGATGTTCTTACTCGAAAGTCTACGATTTGACCCAGATACGATTCTATAAAATACTGCAGGGAGAATACAAAACAACAACAAGAAAAACGAATGTGATGACGGGTTTTACTTCCACGACCTCATTCTTTTTTTCGAATCAATGTTACATTTCAGGGTGTCCCGGTAATCGCGGAGAATAGCCTGAACGGTGGATGAATCCTTTATGAAAAAATAGGACGTAAATGCAAGCCTCGATGTTGCCCGGGAGAATTAATACTTATGCGGCGTGCGCGTGCTCCGATTTTGACCAGCGGAATCGGATTCCATTTCTGTCGAAAATTTAGGTATGACTGCAAAAACTGAGTAGGTGTAATTTAAAGCAGTAAGGTTCTCAATAATTGTGCCGTGCTAAAAAGGAAGCTGAAAAATCTTTTACATTGTAATCCTAACCGAAATGATTCAGTGTTGCCAACGATCGTTCGATCGTCTTCTAGCAAAACTACTTTCTCTCCAGCTCCAGGAAAGCACAGTTCTGTTTCCCGCGACGATTCTGTCGGCCAGTAAAGCGTAGCGCGAGTTTGTCTAACGAAACGTCTCGGTAATTACTGTGCCAGTTTCGCGAGCTGCGCAAAAAGTATTCAATTTACCGTTCCCTTTGGTTTCTTTCTCGTAATCGCAACGGCGGCGGCGGAGGCGGCGTTTCCCGTGGTCCTTTGCGTCCCTGCACGTGGCACAAATTGCTCGAGTAATTACAAGGCCGCTGGAGAAACCATGGAGAAAGAGAACGAGAGAGAGAGACAGCATCTATGCAGCAGCTAGAGAACATCTACGTGTTTTTCGTCGTTTGCGGTCCCTTCGATTCCTCCTGGAATTTATGTAAATAATGAGCGCCCGCGCCACGGGACGATAGCACTCGAGGCATTCCTTTTTAATGAATGGACCTGACGCGACGGGAAATTGCTTCCAAGTCGGAATGCGTCGATGCCTTGTCCACCTTCGATTCCCGCATCTCCCCTCACTCCTTATCTCTCTCTCTCTCTCTCTCTCTTTGGATCATCTACTCACACCACCAAGAGAAGAATCGTCTTGGAAGTTTGAGCGATTGATACCCTCAATCAGACAGCATTTTGTTTTCGAGTTCCTAGCTTTTTAGGTGATCGGCTAAATAAAATGTCTTTAGCGTCTGACACGTAATTTAACGGACAACAAGAATATATTTATTTAAAACAATAACGGGTTAAAACAACAAAACAAAAATAACAAAAACGAGAAAGTTAAACGCTGGTGAAAATGTCAGTCTTGCTAGATCGTGAGACGCAAGCGTAAGGGCGATGTCTACCACGACGTTGTATTGGCCTCAAGAGTCACGAGCTTTCTGACGGCAAGTGAAAATCATTTTCCGTGGGAGGATGGTCGACGTCCGAAAAACCGTTAAAAAGAGGGCAGGACTTTTCCGTTTCTTAATCGTGCGGAGGTAGTCCTCTCGATCGAAACATGTGTTCTTAGGCGTCCCTGCAACGGACATTGCAACGGTTGAGTAAGGGTTCTGGCAATCGTCACTTGAACCCTCATCCACGCGACGTGGTACCCGGGTACCTATTTCATATTCGTATTAAATACGTATAAAAAATTACCCGTGTGGATGAGGGTTAATGACCGTACCCTCGACCCAACCGTCTAAAGTGCGTATTTGGGAAGGGTGGAATTTCCTTGTCTCAATATTACCTTGTTCCCACGCACTGTGTCCGTTACAGCTTCATCTGTCGCGGAAATTATTCACCTGTATTATTTGTTTCGTTTCTTTTAATTCTATCAGTGTTACCAGTAACCTTTAAAACAGAGTGAATCTAACAAATGGAAGACCACAAAGGAACAACGTCTCCCTATGACTGCTCTATGAATATATTGCAGAGAGAGAGAGAGAGAGAGAGAAAGAAGTATTGTCCTGAACGTTCGATAAATCGGAAACGGTGTGCAAGGACACACGTCGTTGACAATCAGAAGTTGCTCACGCAGGATCCAACGATTCCCGGCGCACGACGTCCTCAATATTCCCCACGAGATCAGTTTCCGATTCCCACAGCAAGTTTCGCGGAACTTGCTCCACCCAGGCTCGAGCTTTGAGAGCAAAGTTGCCTTTATTCGGACCGACCAATAGAGAACGGTTATAGAGCGTATTCGCCATACTTACTATACCGAGAAATTCTGACTACCCGTCGCTGTCGAGTTTTCTTGACTGCTAACCATACACACGGTGTTTAGAGAACGAACAGGTTGACACGTTCGAAAAAGAGGAACGTTGTCGATCGGATTTCCAGCTGTTCATTCTAGAAATAGCCAGCGCAGAGCTTCATCTATATTCAGTCACACAGAGAAATTAATCCACAGTGCTATCGGTCCCTGTTTGAAGAATCAAGATTGAGTGAATTTCACGTACTTTCGATTCTCCGAATTTTGTAGATCGCAGACTCAACGCGTCCGGTCTCCCATTGTCCTGGAAAAGCGAACAACGCGATTCTTCCTCACGCATCGCCGCCGTCTGATGACCAGGAAAAACCACTGGTTTCAGATAAGGATAAAGTTAACGGCGGGCCGATCGACAGACGGACGTAAACGCCGATCCTCGGGACGTTATCGTGGCCGGGCATTACAAGATAAATAGTTTTCATCGGACTGCATCGTAAATCTTCGGGAAAGGATCCCTTCTAGTCAGTCCCGGCGCGGTGGGAAAGCCCGTGACGCAATGGGGGATCTCTAATTCTATCGACCGTCCTCTGGCGACACAAAAACACTTGATGGGGGATCTTTCGCTACCCGGGAACCATCGCGGCATCTTCGGACTTGCTGGGATTCCATGATTATTACTCTCACATTACTCTGAGAACAACAATGTTGTTAACGATCTGATTTATGTTCAATGATATCTATATAAATTCAATGATATCAATTAACCAATTCGTAAGCTTGCAGTAAAGCGATGTAGGTCAACAAGCACTATTAAATTCTGTGATTAATCGAGCGCATTAAAAACGCTGACAGAGATCCCTGATTTTGTGTATCGGTATATTGTACAAGAAATATTGGACAAATTTCAATTTCAAAATTTCTACAACTCAAATCAAACTCCCGGGTTTGCTCAAAATTTTGATGTCCACATTAAAAGGGGTTTTATAACCACAGTAAACCGTATCAGGGCCAATCATTACAAACATTGTCAGTGATCCTAGTTGTAAGTGTAGTTATAGCTCCGAGGACTTAGATCATGTTTTATGTCGTCTTTGTGATTATCAAAGAATTAAATTAGTTAATAAGTTAATTAAGTTTTTTCTACCATTAAAAGCGGACATTTTCTTTGCTAAACCTAATGTTAAAGCCTGTGTATATATTTTTCAGTTTTTATGCGACTGCGATATTCATCTGTGATTGCTGTTAAAAAAAATATTGTTAAAGCCGAAATAAACCTGTAATAGGTTTCAGTGGCGCAATAAAAAAAAAATACTGGACAATAGAGAATCGCAACTGCATCCACCGATGCAGTATGGGAAAGGGAATCGAAATTGTAGAATGATATTTTTTCATTCGCGGCACTATTTTGAAGACGATGATTTTCGTGGACGCGACGCCCAGACCGAGTGGAACAGGTCGGTGGCTGGTCAGACGCGACCCAAATGCAAACTGTGTTTCCGTGGAAGAACGTTGTTCTACATCATCGACATATTTCTTCGCGCGGAGACGCCTGGTTGCAGTTCGCGAACGGTTCTCCATACTTTAGCGGAAGTTTTCGAAAAGTTTTTAATGGTATACACCGGGGCTGTGTGGCACAGCGGCCGAAAGCACGAGAGGCCAGGTGTCTCTATTAACGAAGAAGGAAAATATTACCCTGGCGGGAAGTTTAATGAAACTCGTATACCAAACAAAGAGGTCCAGTGATCATTATAACCGGCGGCTTCTCGCAACTTTTATTACACCGTTATAGTATTATCCTGTTTCATTAATCATCCGCCGGCCTCGAACTTTTCGCCGTTGGAAACTGCTGGTCCTCGGGCTCGAGACATTTAGAGAAAGAAAGAGAGAGAAAGGAGACGATGATAAACACTGACGCGTTCTCAATGAGTTCGAAAAAGAGTCGAAGACGCTGATAAAGTTAAAGAGACTAGTAGCCGCTCGATCAACAACGGTGCGCTCTGCTCGCTGACAAAAGCCGAGTGTCCTAGAGGAGGAAGCAAACGAACCGGGACACTGAACAGGGAATTCCTGATGAACCCTGCGTTCTACAAAACCCCGTGGACACAGGGGCGCTGGGAAACTGGCGAAAAGTTCAGTGGGTCAGCCATTGAAAGGATGACCGCGTCGAAGTCTAACTTTCTTGCGGATACTAAACGGCGGAATCCTAATTAATCGCGAAGTCGATCCTTCTGAGAATTTTCTGCAAATGCTGCGGATAGATCCAGTGAAACATCCAGGTTAACCGTTGCGATAAACATCTAAGAAAAATTAAGTTGCATATGCAGACGTTGTTTCCTGCGATAAATTCCGTCGTAAAGGGTTGATGGCGATTTAACATTGACTGGGGAAATGCAAAGTAGGTTGAACCCAGTCGCAGGACGAAACTGGGATATGTTCCCCTACTCTTTCCGCGGAGAGGGCTTTGTAAAATTGAAGGGAGGGTGGAGGAGGGTTAAATGGGACACCGTGTAGAATTTTATGGGTTCCGCGATGCGTCCCTGGCTCGTACGAGCGAGAACCGAGTCCGGGCAAGCTAGCTCGCGTCACCATCGACATCCGCAGTGCTGCCGTAGCTGGCATTCGGCCAGAATTCTGCACATGCAGCCCCCCGCAGCCCCCTCTGCTTAGTAAATCGGGGTTACCCGGGCTTCTGGCGGCCCTGGCGTCTTTATCGCGGGGATTTTCGGTCGGTCTGTCCGTTATTAGACGGGGATTCCGTTAAAACGGCCCCCGAAATCGCCGAATTTACTCGCCGGAAGAATTTCGTTCGTTGAAACGGTCCGAGAAACCATTTGCTCGAGGTTTTCGAAATGAATGAACACTCTCACCGCGATTTATTTGCCTGCCACGATGCCCGCTACCCTACGTGGAAACTGACGGTTTTGTTGCCCAAACGATTGGCCTTTACAATAATTTTTCAATAGTGCAGCTCGCTGTAAATGTAAACAATTAAATCGCAGTGTCTTCGTCGCAGAGTCTGGGTGATTTTAATCCTGAATTTGCCGACCTCTGCGTGGTTTTGATCGGTAATGAAGTCGCTATTTGCTGCACGGCCCGTACGGTTTCATTATTATTTAATAATTCCTCGATATTTGTAGCGCGGCTCGCCGCAATTTATATTTTATTTACCTTTTTACCGGAACTTTTCGATTGCTCGCCCCAGAGGCAGGGAGGGACGAGGGGCGTTAAAACGGGAATCGAAATGGAAAATATTACTGGATAATCATGAAAATATGGGATCGTAAAGTCATCCGACTACCTATGAATATAAAACGGCGCGGAATTACATCAGCGACCGCCGGTTATAGATTTTAAAATAAAATTACGTCGACCAGTTACGAGTTCCGGCATCACGTTTGGATCAAAATTACTGCGAATGTGTTAATTTGCAGCTGCGTGCAATCATCGGGCGGCCTTTAACATTCGCGGTGTACGGCTGCATATATCGAAGTGGCCAATTTCGTACTTTGTTCCGAAATATACTCTCCTCCGAACACCTTTTCAACGTTGGAGCCTTTGGATTATCGTAAAAGAAAGAGTTCATGGACAGCAGACATATTTAGGCCAGTTTCTGAACTTCGTTGCATCGATTCCTCATCGTAATTAACCGTGCCAATTAAATGATGAGAACGAGCCCAACGTCATGAAGTTTCCACGCGAGGCTTCACCTGATAAATTCAAGGCACCAGCCTCTCGACTCTATTGATTTTTCGTTGTAATTAACCGTGTCACTTAAACGAACAGACGAAGGAGTCTGTTAGAATTTTTCGCGGCGCGGGGACGAACGGGACTTTCGAAATCCTTGAGAATCGAATCGGAAATGAATCGCGGCTACGAGATGCATAATGGAGAGGCATAGTTGCTCGCGCGTGCACTTGGCCCTCGTCGTGCTCATCCCGCAAAGTGGCTGAATTTTAATGGATCGATTCGCAGGAGCCGAGGACCCCGATGAGTCGATTAAGAAGCACTTTCAGGGAATTACGGAAAAGAAGCTCCGGGAACCGAACACAGCCTGTTTCGGTCGGTCACTGAAAGAGAGCGGGAGAAAGAATCGGAAATCGCGAGATGCTCTTAGCGCAGAGAACCTCGATCGACCTCGATTGCCAACGGGAGGAATCGCGCACACCCTCGCGACAAAGCCCAAATGGGCTGAATCCAGTTCTTTCCGCTTATTCAGAGAATCTTGTCCCCATACTACTATTCGTCAGACACTCTGCCTTTACCTTGAACAATTACGGCCCGAACAATATGGCAAACAAGTTGAATTTTGCGAAAATTAAAGGATTTGGGCTTGTTTGGCGGAGACACCATTGAGCTGAACTACCGTTGCGTTGTTGGTAATTTTTGGACACTACGGTTGAAGAATGTAATCACAGATTGAATTTTTATCGAATCAAACTCCACAGAGAGCCCATGATCCTCTCAAGATTTTGATCTGACTGTTCATTGAACGTAAAAAAAAGTTGAAATTCTTAGTTCATTATTAATTCAATTTGTAAGCCCGGTAGTCAAGGTCATAAAACGACCCCATCTGCCTTGCACATATTCTTTATGAGAAAATAGCCGACTCAGGTATAGCAGCAATCTCTCCGAAATGCCATCACTTTTCTTTGATTTAGCGTTTTACAAATCCTAGGTCCGCATCTGGCGACCAGATTCGAGTCACTTTTTACCACGTTTTTTTACCACGTTTTTATTAGCTCGCTTTCTTGTTTGTCTGTCTGTTTGTTCGGTGGCAAATTTTGCAATTGATTTTAAACTAACTTTCTGATGACCTAGAGACTTGAAATTGCACACATGGCTCAGAACTGGATGACAATGCATTATTCAAAAAAAATTTTTTTAAAAAGTCTTACCGTTTCGGAGAAAATAACAATTAAATATTTACCTTTTCATCCCCCCGCGAACTACGTCTCGCGTTCAGCGATCCCCACTTCGTTCGACAACCCCCTCTACTTTACTATGCGCGCGCACTCTGACTCGTCCCCACTTCACGGACCCATTTCGCCCCGACACGCGAACCATCGGTAGTGTATCGGTAGTACATCATCGCGCGACGATCGTGACCGGTAGTGCATCATCGCTTTGTTTACCAAGTGAAATTTGCAGTAAGCTTAGTATTAATAAAGAGTGATACAAGTATTAACACAAGACGAAAAAGCAGAAAATAATTATTTAAGTAAAAATAAATTTTTTAAAATACCACGGTTTTAAAAACGGACTAAAAAGTATAAAATAATTTTTCCTAGTGCCATACAGATTCCTAACCTCGTACAGATAGTCCTGAAAATTTGTGATTGTGAATTTTGAATAGCTGTGAAAATACTTGTGAGATTTAAAACGAAAAACGTGGGGCGCAAAATGCATCAATTATCTATCGCATGCGCCCCACGTTTTTCGTTTTAAATCTCACAAGTATTTTCACAGCTATTCAAAATTCACAATCACAAATTTTCAGGACTATCTGTACGAGGTTAGGAATCTGTATGGCATTAGGAAAAATTATTTTATACTTTTTAGTCCGTTTTTAAAAACGTGTTTTGGTATTATTGTCCATGCTTATTCGAGTAAAGCACTTTTCGGACTTACGGCTCGCTATGCCTCTTACCTGGGCCATGGGGATTTTCCGCGTGGGTCACTCACAGGTATGACGGTCCTGCGAACGAACATCGCGAGAAGCGGTTATTTTACCCTTGCATTATCTCTCATGTTGACCAATCAGCTGAGACGACCGCTTCCCTCACCAATATCGAAGGAAATGCCAATCGACGAATCCTCATGGCTCATTTCTAAAGTCACGCCTCTTTTTTGAAACGCACAGTTTTTCATCGTGTTCAGCGGCAAGTCAGTTCATCTCTAGCCTTGACACATGTATCACCACCTTTAGTTAACTTGTAAATTCGACAGTGTTATATAAATTCAGAGTCTGTTTTGTAAAAAGTGCAAGTTCATTTAATAATATCCTTTCCGTCCAGTAGATGGTAAGGAATCGGTTAATTCGCGTTCTCATATAATTTGAGTTGAAGATTTACGACGTTCAGCGACGTCATCCTAAATCAACGACGGCGCAACGCGATCTAATCGAACACTGACGATCCCTGTTCAACAGTTTCCGTCGACGCTCGTAGGTATCCGTGCGTACTTATTCAAACTCGTACGCTGGATAACGAAACGAAACGAGCTTCCAACGATTCTGAGAACTGGAAAAGCAGCCAGACCCCGGACAGCCGAGAGCAAACGTTGAAAAGCCTATCGCACCGCAAATAGACCTGATTGCGGGCGGGGCTAATTGCGGGCCGAGTTTCGTCGCGGTATGATTCGAAATTAAGAAACCGTGCTCGGTGGGCGCCCGTGCGGAACATAATCGTTAGTCAGCGACCGTGGTCGCTCGAGATAGCCCGCGTACACGAAATTCATCGCGTTTCCCGTCGGATGCCACGGGGAAACCCGGGACCGACGTTGCACCAACGGCAATTCGATTTAATGCGGGGAACGCCTGCGCGCCAGCCCGAAAGTAAATATTAGCTACCGCGTACAATTTAATAAAGTATATCCGGCCGCAGCCGCGGTTTAGTTTCGAATATGAGATTCCGACGCGCGATCTAACGTTTACATTGTTTCCAGGCCAATGGAACGATACCGCTGACGACGCCATAATCGTGCGACCCGTCGATGTAACTCGTTACCGAAAACCCCACCGCCGGCAAATATTTTACGTAATCGCAATTACCGTAAATGCCGCTGTCACCATCGTCCTTAACCCTCATCCACACTACGTGGTACCCGGGTACCTATTTCAAATTCATTCACATAATATTCAATATTTTTCAATTGATATGTCGTTGGATATGATTTATATCCTTGGAATTAAACAAAAATTTTATACAACATTTTACAAAAAAAGCTTCCAAACCTTTTTTTTCGCATTCGCTATGATGAGGGTACCCGGGTACCACAAGGCTCAAGTAGGCAAATTAGATCCTATACAATTGTGATTTATAGTACAACTATTTGTCAGTACAAATTTTAAAGTTCGATAGTAGCGAAGACGTGCCATGAAAAACCTCCAGGTCATGCGGGGCCAGCTATCAGGTATATGCATGAACCTGAGGTAGATGGACGCGTCACGGACCAAGGGCCCTCGCTGGGGCCTGGTAGCGACGATGACGCTACAATAGATGCAGCAACTTATATGGGTACCCGGGTACCTCTTCATGCAGAATCGTATAAAAAATTACCCGTGTGGATGAGGGTTAAACGCGGCTGTACTTGCGACACGATCGCTTCTACGCAGCGGCCTCAACTGGAGTCCCTGTCGCTTCCTAGAATCCCTTGACAAGAGTTTATTTGCTAGAAATTTATATATTTTTTTGTCAGGTTGAAACCTGGGGCTTGAATATGGAGAATATAAAGTTTCCTAGGGCTGAGTGCCCTCTACACTTTAACTGTGGGGTTTTTATTCCGTTAGGATTATGATGGTTTGACTGCGTTAGCAGACTTGAAGTTGGTGAGCAAGAAAATTTTCAAACGACTTGCTGAGTTTTCTAGAACTGAGTCAGTTCTATCTTGATATAGGATGAGTGCAAATTTATAGAAAATATTTGCATTCACATTTAATTATCTTGTTAAACTGAGACTGATATACCGTCGTTCTCCCATATCAAACCTCAGTGACTTCGAAGAAGGGTGGAAAAGTTACTGGTAAAGCTGCTAGAATTTTGTCAGAGACGGAACAAGTAGCACGAGTCAACGATTTCTCTTGCATCGAGTCTTGTCCGCAAACCATCACTAAGATTCCACTTGATCTATCCGGTACATCATCTATAAATTAAAAAGTCCTCTTTAAATTCCTTCCGTGGCTGCCCTGTCACACCGTCGTTCCCGGTCGGGTGAAATCAAAATTCCGCGCCAGCATCGACAGACATGCATAATAAAACCAGGCTGTAAACTTGTCGGACAGTTTCATGCATAATATAAGGAGCGATGCTTTGTCCGGACTGCTTCCGCCGGCAATCTCTTAGTCCTGTGAACTTTCTCACCGCATAAAAATCCGAGTGACAGAGCGGAAGCGCGATTTCGCGTGTGTGCGTGTCACTTTCGAAGAAGGAGGAGGGCTCGAAGCGTGTAGATCTCGTTAGGATCGGTCGTCGATCGGACGTTGCAATATATATATACAAAGAGAGAGGGAGAGAGGCAGAGAGATGGTCGTTTTGCCAGCGGGGCGAAGGCAACGACGCGTACAGGACCAAGGAGGACAAGCTCTAAGCCAGGACATCCTTGGACTATCTCGTTTCCGCAGCGGTGCACGGGAACCCGTAACGAAACGCTATAGCGGCCGCGGGAGACGCGAGAGGACATATTTACCGTTGCCTCGCCGCTTGGTAATGCGTTAAGCGGCCGAAGAGAGAGGAGTAAATGTAGCGGCGCCGTGGGGGCGTCGCGACGCCACGACGCCGACGGGATTGGTATCGGCTCGAGTGTGAAGGATCCCTTATTGCGTCGTGCCGTCGTGGCGTCACGGAGATAAGCCGCGTCACTAGCCCTGCCGAACGATTTTTTATTAGACCACGTGGATCCTCGAATGGCGGACAAGTGGCTCGCGAAATTGAAGCACGCGGGGGCGGACGCGCGAATTCTCTTCGAGACGCGACCAGAAAAATGACTGATCAGCAGGGATTAGACGTGGGAGCGTTTCTGGGTGGCGGGTGACGCATCAGCTCCTTTAGATCCTTCAAATATTTCTCGCTGGTTGGTTCAAACGTCACGCCGTTGCGCTAAAAATATGAATAATAACTGTGCAAAATAAATTCCTGACCTCATCTTCACGAAGTAGTTCGTTTGGTCGGGTCTGACTACCACCGGCCACTTCTACTTTAGGAACTGAAATGCTGTAAAAGATGCTTCGAACAGCCTAAGTTTCTAAAAGGGGATGAAGATAGTGCGAAACTGGGAGAACGGTGAGGGTTTGAGAAGGGGTAGGAATATTTTTAGGGGTAGCATCGATGTCTGGGGCTCTTCCGGCGTACTCCGAGGGCAAGGGGTTAAGCGATAACGGGTCGGCCAGTTTGTTCGCGTTTCCGAAAAAGGAGGCCGAGACCCGATCGCGCTGCTCACTTTGTAACGGCCGGGGTACGATGCAAATGAACACTGCCTTGTCATGGAAATGCCAACGATACACGAAAACGCTACCCTCTCTTCTCTGACCGAGGCAGCATCGCCAGAGGGAGTAGGAGGAGGTGGATGATGAGGAAATTGTTATTCCGACCTTGGACCGGAAAGTTCCCTGGCTGATCCCCGATGAGAACCCTGTTCGAAATTGCGGATCCCCGTCGGGAATAGCTGACCGATTATCCAAAACGGATATTAATTCGCTGGAAGAGGACACGCGCGGCACCTGCATATCACGTACAACACGGTTCCGTTGCTTTGTCCACCCGAGCATCCCTAGGACCACCATTTTTCAACTGGTTTCGTGAGAAGAACTGACGCGGAGACGGATCGTTGAAAGAAGAAAAAAACTGGGAAAGATAAAGAAAGGAAGAGAGAGGGGTGGGGTAAAGAGTGAGATGTAGATAGAAAATAGATAGAGGATGGTGAAGGTTTTCGGTGGAAGAATGGAAGAGGGGGAGGAGGGTGCAGAAGGTGGCCAAAAATTGCGAGAGTGGCCCGGCAGACATACTGCTCTCGTGACATGATAAATTTCTTTGCTGGAGAGCTCCGGGCTTGGGGAGATGATCTTCGTGGTGGCTGAAAGCTGGATGTGGGAAACCTTTGGAGAGATAGGGCCGCTGGGAAAGTTGTGGGAATTGTAGAAATTAAAATCAGCTGGGGAAAATCAAAATCGAGCAATGCAGCTCTGCGAAAATTGTAGGAGTTGAAGAAGCACGTCGATGGACCTCGATACAAATTGGTAGGATTATAAAAATTGAAAGAAGTTGGCGATGAGCCACTGTACAAATTGTAATCGTATAAATTGAACAAAAGAATCTGAGAACGAGTGCGTATTTTTCAAAAGCTAGAACGAATAAATTGAGAGCGAACAAAAATTGAGAGGAGCAGTAAAAGGGCGGAAAACTGGAGGGAAGAATCGTGTAAAAATTGAGGGAAGACAGTGTCAGTCTCCGGACATTTCCCGTAGCGGCGTCGAAATTAGATTCCGCGTTTCATTCGGCCGCAATTTGTTCGGGACGAGTATTTCTCCTTTCCGAAACCCAGCTGTCGCTTTTAAATTCTAATTACGAGAAGAGCGCCCCCTTCTCCTTCACCCCCACGTTCTCCCACGGTCTCTCTCTCTCTCTCTTCTTCTTTATCGTTCTGGTCGGTCCCCTTTTCTCTCGCGAGAGTTTGTTCCTCGTCGCTCCTTAGCCCCGTCGGTTTCTAACGATGTCGCGGGATTAAGCGCGTATCCTGTTGTACGCTTACGTTCGAGTAATTAGCGAGATAGAGGCGCGACTGCGCCACGCGGATTTCGTTTCGGCGCACGGCTCGTTTGTTAACGAGAGCAACCTCGGCTCGCGAAACTGCGGCATGCGCGATATTTGGCAGGTATTTAACCCTTTCGCCCCTAAATGCTGCAAGCTCGCAGCCCAGCATCCTGCTGCCCCCGGGTCTCTCCAACACTCGATCCCGCGAACGCTTGCCACGGAATGCAACAGTTCGCGGGGCTTTCCGACCGAATGGAGAATGTTAACGGGCACTCGGAACAATTTTTCTGACGTATCGTTTCCCGAAAGTCCAAGCTACTTCCATTAAATTCAATGTTCAATCTCGCTTTACCCCAAAAGCTTCTGTTGTGTACTATTAATTTTGCAAAATCACGACCTCGTTCACGAAACATCTCGAGTTTCTTTGATTGAAATTAAGGGAACTAGGTCGCGGAGAGATACCTACGTTAATGTTACATTTAATTATTACTTGGGAAATGACTGAATAAATATTCCACATTCGGTACACATTACCATAGCAACACTGGAAAGAACATTTAGGGGATTGTTTAACCGCGACTATACTCTCGGATGGATCTGTACACAGTTTTCGAGTTCATGGGATTTTCCCGGAATCCCAAAACAAATCTTCGGTATCATTGTGAAATAATGGTGATGTTTAAAGCAAACGCCACACCGCAATGTGTTCCATCAATTCAGCTTTGAATAATCACAGATTGTTTGAAAACCCGACGAGACAGCGTTTCATTTTGCTGGCGCGGAGCGGGATCAAAAACGGAAATCTGCCTTAATGAAATTGCACAATCCGGAGATTAATTTCTGCTATTCCTGGCCGGATCTTGCAGCGGGAAGTTTAAGTGGCGGTTTCTCTGTGCGTAGGCGTGTGCGGAGCGTGGACGAAGAGAGGAGTAGGCGATGTCTGACCGACAAACGCCGGGATAGAAATTATTATATCGCTGAAGCCAACCGACGGACGAGGAGTCGAATGCATATGCAAAAGAACGGGTTGTTTCCTTTTTTCGATGCCCCGCCTGTGAATATTCATGAAGGCCGGCCGAGGGAAATCCTATGTGATTCGAAAGCTGCGTTCGGACACCGTGCGACGGAATTCACGGGACGGTAATGGTCGATGTAAAATCCCGCTCGCCGCGAAACAATGCGCGCGTTGCCTTAATCCGTTCGCCGTTGTCCACACTATTCTTGGTCACGTTGGTGTCCGAAATGGTCGACACCGATCATTTTTATTGCTTGTCGCGTCTAATTCGGTCTCCAGTATATTTCCTTTATCCTCCTTTCCCACCTATGTACCCACTTTTCTCTTCTGCCCTACTGGAAATGCATGTGGTGGTGCATGTCTGACCATTGTTACCTACTTCTCCTTAAGCCATTTTTTCATTCTTCCAGGACTCTCATTTTGCCACTCTCCAGATGGTCGTATACAAAGCTGGCTTAAAACATAGGGATTCGTACCATTCGTTTCTCCGGCAAGACGTATTGTTTTTTACTTATTAACTTCCCGATTTTATAAGGAAGTTACTGTAATGACCCCGAAAATCGGAAATCGATTTTTTAGTAGATGTCCACGTTTCATGGTCATTGGAGTCATTTTAGACTATTTTTATCAAAATGTCTGTGTGTGTATGTCCGTTTGTATGTTATCAAATTTTTCGTTAACGTTTCGGAAAAAGTAACAATGCGATCAGAATGATGAATGATGCCATCGATGTGCCCCGCTGTAACTTAGAGCTGATTAGATTTTAGTCCACTTTGGTCCAGTAGTTTTTTAGTTTTTTTAGTTTTTTTTTCGAAAGAAGTTCACTCAACAATGTAATTTATACGAGAGGACGGAAATTTTCCACCGAAGAAACAAAATTAATTCCATAAAAAAATTTTCTAATTTTTTTTTCATTTTTTAAAAATTTATGCAACTAATGCTAATGTTACCGCTTACAATAATCGAAAATTATCCCAATGCAAGAGTGAATTTCATCTCTACTCTCGAGAATACCTTTTCAAAGAATATCGATGGAAGTACAGAAAACAATTTATATTACATTCTTTCAAAAAACAATCAGTTCGAAACGAATTATTAACTGAGATTAAATTGAAAATTAATATAAAATATATGATAATTATTAATAACATTGATGTTGAAGACGGATTGGTTAATGCAGCACACATGCGGAATATTAAAATTTATTACTTTTCAAGAAAATACTAAAATTCCGTCTATATTGTGGTTAGATTTTCAATTGGCCAGAGTAGGAGTGAAAGTAAGAACTCGTTATCGTGGTGATATGAAAACGGCAAATATTCATCAAAATTTAACACCAATAATAAAAATATCGAATCAAGTAAATATTTCGAGTGAGTTCCTGCTGAAGCTATTACGATTTATAAAAGTCAGGGTCATACATACGAGAAAGTATGTTTGAATTTTAAAACATTAGAAAAACGAACTTTACAAATGTTGTATGTAGCACTGAGCAGAGTTTCAAAATTGAGCGGTTTATATATTTTGGGACAATTTAAATTAACAGTATCGAAGAAAACCAAGATCAATACTGCAAACCCGGATAGTGAGGAGTTGTATTGTTTGCGACAAACTAATTAAGATAATATATTTTGCAACATTAGTATGCTATAACAAGGAACCAAACGAGCAACGAGCATACGATGTTGGTTTAATGCGATGCCACATTGCAAACATTTTGATAAGTAAAAAACTATTGAATTTCCCTGAAAACGTATAATTTTCTTAAAACGTACACTTTTTCCCAAGTATACAAGTTTCCCTTTAATTTTTAGCATTTCCTACAAAACGTACACTAAATAAATAATGATAATAATATACAGAAACTAACGAATCGGGAAGTTCTATATGTGGCTCGTGGAGAGTGACACACAAAATAAAAAACATTAATAGATGCAGGCCCTACTAGCCATGCGTACCACTAACCCTCTCGCGAGCTCGCAAAGCGTGCGAGCTACAACAACCCCACCCGCGGAGCTCGCGAATCGAGCGAGCAACAACCCTCCCTCGCCTAGTCTAAATTTTTTAATTTTCTACGATTTTCATTCTTCTATTTGTATGTGAGACAAGGTTGAATTCTTGAGGACACTTGATATTCGTTTCTCCGATACACCTCACAATTGCTGGCCATTTCTACTTGTACGACTTTATCCGGGGTTCGAGGATTTTCATTCCTCTAATCTTTTGATTCCCTAATGTAAAGCTAGCTTGAAATCCCCGACGACCAAAAGTTCATATGGTCGTCACGTCTGAGCATTGTCGGCCATTTCTACTTTTATTATTTTTTTATTTTTCTGGGACTCTCGTTTTGGTCTCATTACTTCAGAACGACTTGGAATAAGTTCTCGAATGATCGGAGAACAGTCCTGTCTGTAGATAAGTGAAAAAAATTATGGAAAACAATTTTGTATAGAATTAACAGATGATTTGCTAGATGTCTTTCTACTGATCAATTTCGATTTCCTTTGTCACTATACCACAGTCAATCTTTTTCCTCTCGGAATCGGACCGTTTTTTCTCCGGTCAGTCGCACGCTCTCTCTTTATTTCTCTGGGCTAATCGTGACGACCTCGATGGCCGACTGTCAGCGCCGGTTCCCGCTGGCGAGAAGAAGATGGATGCGGGCTCGCACGAGGCCCGGGGACGCGAGGAATTCAATCGGATCACGAATCCGGCTCCGGCAGACTGCGGAACGTGTAACGACAGACCCCAGGTGTCTCCTTTTTCCATCTAGAACGGGTGGAACGGGTCTCTTCAACCCCCTCTTTACCCGTTGTCCTTCCTCCGTCAGTGGGAACGCGAACACGCCTGAACGTCTCTCGGCCCCGGGATTGTTTTCGCCGGGATGGACTGACGAACGGGTTGTCCCCGGGCTTTCCGAGCATCAGCTTTTATGTCGCCGGTTTCAAGCTCCGCTGGAAATTGGAGAATTCGATTTTGAGACCCGCCAAGCCGGATTATTTTACGGCTCTATCCCTCTCCTTCTCGGATCCACCCCGGATCCCGGAATAACAAAGTCGAGCGATGTTCGTTTACCCGGCGACGATTCCGCCTCGATTATCCGACGGCTCGTGACGATCATACTCAGTTATTCGGAAATAAAAAATACCTAATATAATTTCCTACGATCAGGATCCGACCATCGTCCCCACTTCTCGAGAATTTCATTCGAATATACAACAAAGAAAAATACGTACAACAGATAAGAATTTTCTAATCTACGGCCAGTTTGTTTTCAGAATTATTCCATGATAAACAACATTATGTAACTATATTTCACTGGAATGTCCGATCATATCCGACTGTCTCTACTTGGACAAATATTTCAGTTCAGTTTCCACGGTCGAACAATGTTTGTACGTGCCATCAGCGATCCATGCAGCAGTCGTAAAACAATGCACGAAGCAAAACAAGCTACCGTTCCGCGAGCCCGAACGAATAATAAATAAATTCCGTTTCTGTATATTCAAGAAGTTTTCCATTTACCGATCTCCGGGACAGAGTAGCCGGATGCGGGAGCAGCTCGGTTCTCCCTCGGGACTCGAGACAGTCGTAGTTCGCGGGCCTCGAAACAAGACAATTACACGATGCGACAATCGTGCCACTTCGGCGTGGCGGTGCGTTTTCGATTGTCGGCTCCCCGTGGACAAAAGGAGGGGATAGAGAACAAAGCGACACGACGGGGTAAAGAGAAAGTGGAGGAGATCGGGGGTGTGGGTGTACAATACGCGAGGAAATTATGCGCGATGAACGGGGACAGGGGATGCAGAGAAGAGGAGGAGACGCGAGCTAGTAGTCGCTCAATCAGGGACAAAACGTCTCCGGTTTTGATTCGGTATCGCGGCACGAGTTACCAATTACAAAACGTCAGCCTCACCCCACGCTTCCCGTCCGGCATTGCTCGATTTACGCTGCTTGAACTGTCGAAAGTTCGAGTCGCGACGGAGACGCCGGAGACCGGGTCAATTTAATTACTTCCGAGCCTCTCGAGTTCGCCAGACTGACAACCCCCTCTCTCCGCCCCTGTCTCTTCCTTTCGAGGGGCCCCCTACCTCTGTTTATCGTTCTTCTTTAATTTGCTTTAATTTATTTGAGTTTCAGCGCCGCGCCGGCCGGACCAACTCTCCACCATTGTACAGCGCGGAAAGCGCAGCCATCGAGCTTTGAAGATGCCTCTAACGAGGTTCGGGATGTACACAGGCCGCGCGACGAGCTATACGACTATCTTTCTTCGCTGGTAAGAGGTGATTCCGCGTGCTAAAGCGGATGAAAAATGTAGGACAGAATGGTTTCCTTTGGCGCTCGTTGCTCGGGAAAATCGAGCTTGGAAATTCGCCTGATAAGCGGCCATTCAATCCCTCAATGCATAATTTTCTTTCGCCGTGGAGGAGGGTGCGCACCCCTCCCCCCATCACCGAGATCTTCGCGGGAAAGGAATGGCGCGATTCTTCGCGAAAAAGTAAATCGACCACCGAAGAATACAGTTTTTACCGCTCGGGTAAGTGACTTCAATAAGTCGTACAATGTATTATGTAGCAGCTTCAGAATAATTATGTGATCCCTTTTAACAGCGCCATTAGTCATAAGTAGAATGATCGAGCGTATCTCCAAGGCCAGACACATGTCGAGCAAAGAGAAAATGTTACTAGCGAATTATGTAAGTAGAATAATCAAGCAGTGGTCAGACGCACTGCTAATCCACGTTAGAAGGGTTGGAAGTGACCAGAACTTCTTCTCAAATCTTCCGAATAATAATTATCTATTTGAAACAAATTTTTCCGAGCCGTACGACTATTATTGACCGTTTCTACTTACAGTCTCGACGTTCCTCTGGCCTACCAAAGGAACAACGCTGGATTCCAAGGATTCTAACTTTAATTTCACAGTAGTTAGGCAGGGAATCTCGTCGGAAAAATCTTGAAGCTCGCAGGGAGTGTTTCCGTTGCACGTTATCGATTTATGTTTGCTCTCGCAGTTCCACCCCATAGAGTTGTCTCGAGATCTACATCTGAGAAACAATTTTCCTGAATATCCTCGGGACTAACGGTAATTCTCCTCGGGTGCTCGTCGCGAATACGCGTCATTTAACGTTTCGCGAGAGCCTATCCGAGGAAAATTGAATTCGCGAGAGATAGAGAGTTGGCGGGAGAGAGAAAGAGAGAGAGAGAGTGAGAGGAAGGGAGTAGATAACCAAGGACTAAGAAGCGGTGCAGCAAAATCACGGGTCCGTTCATCAACGATCCCCAAGAAGTTGGGCGGCAGAAAGTTAGGTCAGGTCTGCTTTGCCGAAGAGCAAGTCGGCGAGGAGCCTGAGGGGTAGGACGGTCGAAAGAGCCGCTGCGGGAGGAAGTAAATCGGGGGTGACAGCGCCGTGAAAACGGAGGTGCCGCGTTGTATCGTACACGGAAACCGGGTTGGCCGAGTTAATTGTATAAATTTACAATGAATTAGCGTCTCGAAGCTGCCGCGGGATTTAGCAACTTCCCTAACGATATCTTACGGCCCTGGCTGCGAAGACGTCGAACCTCGGCCGAGACACCTGAATATTAACCGAATCAAGAAAACTTCACCTAACCTCTGCCCGCAATGCTTACCTTGCCGGAAACATTTTTTCCCGTATCACCAATCCGTGCATTCTTATTCATTTATTCCACGCGAAGATCCTTCCCGTTGTCGTCAAGGAAAATTCTCAGCAGTCCCAAGACTCTGATACATTCCATGTTAGCCGATGAGAAATAAATTTGTCTCGATGGATTCGCAATCAGGGCCGCTGTACCTCCGCGAGAGCGCTACTATAAACTCGGAACCGTGGCTCGCTTCTCTCGATATATGTTCATTTCGCCAAGGATCTCGTCAATCTCGTGAACGAGCAAGGATCACAGTTTGCGAGGAACTCTGAAGTAGACGTGTCTGATGAAACAGAGAGTTCTGCTACCTGCCGTTGTGCCGGGACTGTTTGCACAGTTGTCTGCAAACGTGCACTGGTGAAAGGGACAGTCCCTGAATTCAGTTCAAGCACAATACACAGTCTATAGTAGCCAGTCGAGCGAACATTATCCCTCTTATACTGCGGAAACGGCTCGTCGTTAGACTTACGGACAACATAAAGTCTTTCTGGATGCGAACGGTATAACCGATCAGCGCATTGTGTATACGGTGTACACTACGTATACACACTGCAGGATCTACTGTTCCATATTAGAGTGTGGCTGATTTATCAAAATTTCATGGAAATTCTATTCTGGAGAATCTGGTCCGACCAATATCTGACTCTTCTACTTATCGTAACGAGCTCTAAACGCAGTGGGGTGATAGAATCGGTGATTTGCATAATCTATTTTAAGAAAGCTCATGCGATCCAGGTAGTGTCATCTTTTTTTCGAGACTGTGGGTGTGAACAGCTGCGAACGTCGGGATTCCGCGGCGGGTATCGATCGTCCGCGAAACTTGTCGAATAAAGAAGAGCGGGCCTCTTCTCGGGGACGGGAAGACGAACGAGGTGCTATAACGCGAGTTAGGGGAAGCGATAAAGTCCCGAACTGCAGTTTGTCCGGGGTTTCCGGGATATCGGCAACCCACTAACCTTTTCGGTCAACTCGCCGTTCAGTTCTCGAGCCCGGAGGATCCGGCCGGTGGAATTAAATCGCTGTCATCTGTCGGCGAGGCTCGCCCACTCATTTTCCTTCTTCTCTTCGTCGAGAGACGACAGAGGTTCGCGCTGTCCGTTACATTCGAGAGGAAACCTTTTGTTAGCCCACGACAGCCTAGCGCGATAAGAAAATTATTAAGAACACGCCGGCGGAGGATGCATCGTCCACGGCTGCAACCAATAGCTGCAATATCTGCGCCGAGCTCGAAAAGATAGCGTTCCCAACGATCGATCCTCGTCCTGTGGACTGCGGAACATTAAGATACTACTAAGGATGCAATCGCATTCGCATCATCCGCTCCGGGCTGCAGTTTATTTCACGCGACTATTCGGAATTGCTGCCCCGTTACTGCGATCCAGATTGCGATTCTCTCGCGACTTTCTACGATCCCCCAGCGATCTTCTCTTGCGGTCATGCTTGACACAGTTGCGGGAACTGTTTAGTACCATACCGAAGCGATAAGAATATTACTGCAGCTTTGTGGGGTGCTCCGAAGAATCGGGGAAAGCTTCCCGGAGATTCCTTTTATTGTTCTTTTCTTTCCGAGCGCAAACTTCTTGCAAGATCGTTTGGAGCACTAGGTAAATTGCTGGAACTGTGCATTCTCTCTTTGATAAGTTTCCGCATTGTTCTCAGTGCTATATTTGTAGAGTGATCTCCGAGATCACTTGTGACAGGCCATTCGGTAGATTCAAAATTTAAGAAGAATATTTTACACGAAAATCGATACACGAACTTTTTCGATTGAGGATTAATTAATTGGTTATCGATCGTAATTTATCTTCAGGATATCACAAATTTTTATTCGCGGCACAACGGTTCGATCATTTACAACAACAATTAGCTATTTTTGTGAATACTAAACGCTGGATTCGGATTTGAATCTTCAGGTTCGAGAACCACGTTAGCTATTAACATGTTTTAATATTAATATAATTTATGTGTACATAATATAATTTAATATAATTTAAAATTTAAAAAAAAATATAATTAAATATAATTTAATAAAATAGCGATTAAGATGTTCGAAGGCAATTTGAGAAACGTATTTATGCCGAATGGTGACAGATCGGTAACTAGTTTCGATTGAGCTACAGAAAAACATTTTACACATTATTAAAATTTTTACACGAGTTCCTTGCTTGTTCAACTAATTTCCCCGAGTCGAAAATTTGCTGAAAAATCGACCTAACGATCCTATCTGGCTGAGAATTGGATCACCTGTTAGCCTATTTCCCAGTCGTTGTTAGGACAGTCTGAAGACAGTAATCGCCAATCGCAACTGGTCCGGTCAAGCAGCGATTTCGCGCGGCAAGTCTCGAGCAGAGGCAAAACGGTGCGTCTCGGAATTGCATCCATGTGGATTAGAGAAGTTGCAGGTCTGGCAGTAGCCGTGACAGTTAAGCGGCTGCCACCGGTACATCGTCGCCGAAACGGAAGTGAAGACGAACACGCTGGGAAACTTGGTTTCCCAGCAACCGTGGTTCGATCGAGGATCCGACGTCGGCGCGGCTTTGCCGGCCAAGTTCATCCGATTATTGTTCGAGAAATTAATTCTCGGCGGAGCGCGCGCTTTATTGAATCGCGGCCGGTCCCACGGACTTAACCGAACTCATTAGGCCGGGGATCTTGAGTTCGAGATCCTCTCCCGGCCAAGTGACTCAATCCGCTCTTCTCTCCCTCTCTCTCCCTCTCTCTCGTTCCCTCTCGAACTCACTACTCGGTTACTTCGATGATAATTAAATTCCCGCCAGCACTGCGCTCAAACAATTTAGAAAATACACGGTATTTAATACTACTCTCTTTCCACCACCGTTTCGACATTTCTTGGTCGAATTTCGAAGTTAATTTAATTTTCAGATGATCGCTGGCAAGATTTCTCTGCGTTCAAGATGTTGGTTGAGCTGTCAAGTGAACAAGTTTATCATAGATTTTATATTAGAGAAAAACACTTAATTTTTATCACGTTTAAAGCTGATGTTTCCGTTGCTTCTCGACCGTGCGGATCCAGGTCTAGGTCGCGAGACATAGCAATCGAACAATGAAGCAACCCCGCCGGCGCGCGTAATCCGAGTTAATAATACGCGGCCGTGTTTAGACTCGATCGGAACAACTCTCGAGTCGCGATGATAAACGCGGTTAATCGCGATACAGCGACTGCAAATTTCATCGAACGACGAACAACTGCCGATCCAATAATTGTTAATCGTCGCAACAGGCAATGTTTCGTTTGATCGTCGGTGAAATTCACCGGATTCTCTGCTGGACAGTTAAAAGTCCGTCCTGTTAATATCGACGCTGCCATGCCAGCAGCGTTAATCGAATTACTATAAATTGTCACGAGCGGTCGCGATAATAGCTGCCGGACTAATCTCGACGCGAGATTATGCTACCGGCCTAACGACTGACGAGAATATTACCCCGCTCTTCACGTCGGCTTATGAAATTCATCTGGAATTCCCTGTTCCGTGATTAAAACCGGCAGAAATTAAAACACCAATTAAAGCGAGATTTGGCCATGGAGATGAAACATTTGATTCAATGATGTGTGTCGTCCTCGGATCATTTACAGGAAGAATAAAATATTATTACACTTTTAATCCGTTCTTTCAAAAACTAAAAATTGTTGGTACAGAAAATGAAATTCTGTTTCATTCCTGGTTCAAAATACTAATTAAAACAATCAAATTATTTTCTCCTCTACATTCAGATCCTTCGCCAATTCAAAGTACAATGAAGCGTCCAGTCAGACGATTATTTGAAAATGTTTGTTTGTTATTCTCGATCGTAAATTGTTGTCAACCAATATTTTCTAATGATTTCCAGGCGCCCAGGTTCGATCTGTTATAACTCCTACACTATTTGAAAAATTTCACAATTTTTATTTTTCCACGTTTCGATCTCTTTTTTAGATCATTTTCAAGAAAATTTTAAAGATTGCGTCGGTAAATTAATAATTCAAAATTAAGTTTTGTAACGTATGAATTTAAAACCAAAAAGAAACCTGTAACATACTTGTTTTGTGTAAGGGAAAATAATTTTTCCGTAATACCAATAATTTTTGTACAAATTATTTAGAAAAATAATTTTTTCTAAATAATTCTATAAATATCTTAAAAATTTGCTTTAATATCTACATACATCTATTTGTATAAAAAGGTCAAATTAAATATGAATGTTAAATGAGAAATACCATATCTAATATGGTATAAAAATAGCGAAAGGAAGGTATAAGGACAAATGTCTGTTTGAATTCACCGCCAAATATCGATCATCTCTTGACCGTTCGATAATTAGATTTCTAGTTACAAGTATATTCGCATAACCTCATTACCATGCATACAGTCTTAGCATCAACACGTGGCTAACTAAGAGTATTACGGAAAAATTATTTTCCCTTACACAAAGCAAGTATGTTACAGGTTTCTTTTTGGTTTTAAATTCATACGTTACAAAACTTAATTTTGAAAATTTTCTTGAAAATGATCTAAAAAAGAGATAGAACGTCGAAAAGTAAAAACTGTGAAATTTTGCAAATAGTGTAGGAGTTATAACAGATTCCTGAAAATGTTCGGAAGCCGCAAATGCAAAACAACCTACAACGATTGACGTACAAGTGAATTGAATGTCTCTAAGCCGCAATTTTTGGTGTACCCTCGTAGCTGTCAGAGGTTCCGCGCGCGCTAATTTCCGGTTTCGTCGCAAACATAATCGCTCTTGGGTCCTTGATCCGTCGCGGGACGACAGTAAACGTCCGTTTCGTCAGCGCCGCGACGACGGATTATCCGCAATTGACCCAGATGGTCGGCGACGTTTCGCGCTGTTGTAAATAATCGCGAAGCTTTTACCGCGAGCCGTAATAACGCCCCCGCTCGCGAAATACCCGTCCACGAACGGCGACGGGTCGTCTCGTTCCATTTTCTCCTCGTTTTTTCTCCGCCCAACATTTCCCTCTTTTTTTTCTCTCCCCCGTTTCAACGGACCGTGTCTGGCTCTCTCGTGTCTTCTCTGCCGGGCCACGCGACCGGCATTCGAATTAATAACCGTCCCGGGGCTTTTAACGCACCGCGATTTTTCTTACGAGGAATGAGTTTCAACCCGTAATCTCGGGCAATTTTCCTATTGCTAGAACGGACCCGCTGGATACGGGCCAACAGCACTCCCTCTCACTTTTTTCCCCACGCGAGAGCAGATTCACGCTCTTGTCGTTTCATTTCCAACCGGATTCCTAGCTCCAATTTTCTCGGCTCGACTATTTCTTATTTTTTCCCCCTCACATACACAGTGTGCGTTATTAAAATCACTGGGAAACACTGTAATAAACGCTGATCCGTCTTTCATCCAGCACAGTATTTTCTGCGTCAAGAAAGACGAATTTCTATCATTAATTACACATTTCATGCGAGAATTGTACACGGACTTCTACGTATCTCCTCCAATTGTTTGGAACAGTTAAATTGAACATTGATTGAACTCCCAAAGATTTATCGACAACATTAATGTGTAAGAGTCACAAAGGATCCTAGTAACCGTGGCCCATGTGGGTCGCATCAGGGTAACGTGTAATAGTCAGGGGCGTAGTTTATGATTAAAGTGCGGACGTGACTTCAGGCTATTTTACCATATTTTTATTAGCTCGCTTTCTCGTTTGTCTGTTTGGTGACAAATTTTGCAATTTATTTTAAACTAACTTCTTGATGAGCTAGAGACTTGAAATTGGATACATGGTTCAGAACTAGATGACAATGCATTATTAAAAAAAATTTTTTTTGAAAGTCTTACCATTTCGGAGAAAGTAACAATTAAATATTTACCTTTTCATCCCGCCGCGAACTACATTATCGCGTTCAGCAATCCCCACTTCGCTCGACAACCCTCTCTACTTTACTATGCGTGCGCACTCTGACTCGTCCCCAATCCACGGACCCATTTCGCCCCGACACGCGAACCATCGGTAGTAGTAGACATCATCGCGCGACGATCGTGACCGGTAGTGCATCATCGCTTTGTTTACCAAGTGAAATTTGCAGTAAGCTTAGTGAGTATACAAAGTATTAATAAAGAGTGATACAAGTATTAACACAAGACGAAAAAGCAGAAAATAATTATTTAAGTAAAAATAATTTTTTTAAAATACCACGGTTTTAAAAACTGACTAAAAAACATAAAATAATTTTTCCTAGTGCCATACAGATTCCTAACCTCGTACAGATAGTCCTGAAAATTTGTGATTATGAATTTGGGGAGATTACGATAACCGTGGCCCCTAATTTTAAGGTTATATTTGTGTTCCTGGGATCATTCTAAGAAAAAAATGTTTATATAACAGGGTGTCCAATCAGCTCCGTTTAGCCGGTAAAGTAGATTTAGTGTTTTTCATAAAATTGCAAATATCTCGAAAACTATGCGAGATATCGCAAAATATCACGAGACCTTTTTTGTAGGAAATTGAATTTCCAAAAATTTATGTCATATAACTTTCTTCTATCATCTGCGCAGTTTCTGAGTATATTTATATTTCTGTGAAGTTGCTGAACAACTGCTTCTCCCCTGAAATAATGGTCGGGGCAAGTGAAAAGGGTTCTGAAAAGACCAAATTCTGGATAACATCTACAATGGGAAGATTATGTGAATAGAATGGGTTGGGTTAGGTCGTCAGTGGGGGCGGAGAGGGCCGGCCTTACGGCCGGCCCGACCACGCATACGGGGATCCAGGAGTATTGTCGAATATCTCGAAAACTAAGTGATCTGCTCTTATTGTTTGAAAAGATTTAAAAAAATTAAATAATAGTTTTTTATAGAAAATTCAATTTCCTCCAAAAAAAGTCTCTTGATATTTTGCCATATCTCGCATAGTTTTTGAGATATTTGCAGTTTTATTAAAAACACTAAATCTACTTTACCGGCTAAACGGAGCTGATTGGACACCTGTTATATAAACATTTTTTTCTTAAAATGATCCCAGGAATACAAATATAACCTTAAAATTAGGGGCCACGGTTATCGTAATCGTGCCATGAATTTTGAGTAGCTGTGAAAACACTTGTGAGATTTCAAACGAAAAACGTGGAGCGCAAAATGCATCAATTATCTATCGCATGCGCCCCACGTTTTTCGCTTGAAATCTCACAAGTATTTTCACAGCTATTCAAAATTCACAATCACAAATTTTCAGGACTGTCTGTACAAGGTTAAGAATCTGTATGGCACTAGGAAAAATTGTTTTATACTTTTTAGTCCGTTTTTAATTTGAGATTTAGCGGAACTTTCTGTTTTATGAGAATTTATTCGGGACTTCGTATTTTAGACTTCGTACCGTAATACATCTGCGGACCATGTGTTAAGGATCAAAGTCCTTAGGTAGGTAACGAGAACTCAAGGCGAGGGTACCTCCAGAAGTGGCCAGCTTCCCTCACCTTGTCGCCTCTTTAAGGGCGTGCGTTAGTTTTAAGTTAAGGTATGATTGGTTTACGGAAGTAACCGCCTACGATGCGGAAATAAATGAACGCTGGAAAGAAGCAACGGGGTTGTCGTTGTAGCGCGCACGAAAGACTGTACATATTAACCCTCATCCACACGACGTGATACCCGGGTACCTATCTCAAATTCGTATAAAATTCATATAAAAAATTACCCGCGTGGATGAGAGCTAAGTAAACGTTTCCTTTAAGCCCGACACATTACCATTTTCTCGGACATCCTTACAAATGTTTTGGACAAATTTTCTACACACCGTTCTCATCGGAAGTTCCAGAAGGGTTTTTATGTTTTTTCGTAAGCGGAAGGGTGGATGGGGAAGAAGGGCATCGTGGGAATAAACAGGCGTCTTTTCGCAGCAGTTTTGAGGGGTCGATGGATCTTTGGAGCAGGGCCAGCCAGCCCACTTCCGGCGGCGAACCTGCCTGCCAACTTCCTCTCCCAACCTAACCGGGCCTGAATCCTCTCCGACCTTTATCTATTCCGCACCGGTATCAGCTTTTGTTCTCGCGCCGCGGAAAACCACCGCGGAAAAGGGAACGAAGACGAAAAGTTCCGATTCGCCCCAGTTCGCCTGGCCTCCGGCCGAGAAACGCGACGGAAATTTATATTCGGCTCGGTTTTCAAAACGGAACAAGCGATTTTTCTCGACCGGATCGACGAACACCGGTTCTAATATTTATTCGCCTGAAAACTCGGCTTCTCCGATTTCCAGTTCGCTTTCGGCTGGATGACAGGCCTTTTTATTAATGCTTTCGGCGTCTGATCGAATTTACGATATGCCTAGCACGTTCGTACTCAATTTTTAACTCGAACGAGTGTTCTGCAATACAGTATCTGTTATAGATTCTATTCCTAATTTTTATCTTGAAGTTAAGTGCCTAGTAGTTCGAGTCAACGATTAATCCAACACTATTAAAAGAGCGTGGGTATTGCACTAGTAGATCAAGTCAATAATTGAGAAGACTAGAACGCAGAAGGAAACAAAGTAGTCGAGGTCAACGATTAATCCAACACTATTAAAAGAGCGTGGGTATTGCACTAGTAGATCAAGTCAATAATTGAGAAGATTAGAACGCAAAAGGAAATAAAGTAGTCGAGGTCAACGCACAGGGAAACGCCAATGGCCTGAGGTGTAATAAAAAGGTTGTATCAGGTTGCACAAATTGCAAAATGATATCGCAGTAGTCGGTACTAAGTGACATAAATCTCGTTCCACAAAGCCTTGCTAATTCCAAGGACGAAAAGAAACTACTGCTGAATGAAACCGAGTGTTACAAAAAGCTTCGGTAAAATCTCAATTATACCGCAGCAACTTCCGCTCCATTTCGCGGCAAGGCTGGCAAGGATGCCGCCGTTAATAATCTCTCGCAGGAGTGCATAAAAGGCTAAAATTAATGTTCTCGGTCGCGTATGGCTGACATTCGACGCGACCGACGATCCTTAGAGCTTCTCCCGCGTCCGGAAGCTGCGAACAATTTTGCAACCGCCGGAAATTCTTCATCCCTCAGAAACGAGGAGAGCTTTCATGGACGAGGAGCGCGAGGAGTAGTAAACAGCAGCGAGAGAGCGCGTGCGCGCGAGCTAGAGTGCCGGAGAACGTCTCGGTAGCCATTATGCGAGATTAAATTGGAATTTGCATTACGATCGTCCCGCGGGACGCACGCTCGACACGCACGCATGCGACGGAGCTACAGGAAAATTACGATGCACGAAGAACAGCTGTGCGTGAGCACGAGCCTCTGCATCGACCCGCGAAACAATCCACCGAGGAAAACGCCGAGCCGACAAACCCCTGTAATCAACGATCCGCGCGGAAATATCGCTTGCAAATGGCTGGAATATTAAAACGGGATCGAGAATTTCTTTCGCCTTCGATCGTTTCGCGTATTTATTTATCGATTTTCCTGTCACAACGATATTCTGTGTCACTTTGTCTGGGACATTTTGTCAGGCAAATTGTCGATTACGAAACGTGGAAAAATTTCTACTTCCATGTTGATGCGACCAAGAGGAATATTGTTTCAGTTGCAAGTGATCTACATAAATTATATAAACCGTGGAAAAAGTTCTGCAGGGTGTTTCAGGCTTCCACGTTAACGAAGAAGAATGTTCACTTAAGTTTGATTTAAGTGCCATACTCCGGTGGCGCATCGATGCATGGACATTAATTGGCATCAGAGATTTTCGAGCCTCGCGGAATCGTCTTGCGGGCTTTTCATCGCAAAACAGCATCGATTATGATCTATCATTCCCAGGGTCGTTTGGCCGCCGGCCAGAACGCGGGAACATCGAAGACGCGTGTAACCCAGCTGCATCCCTCGGTTTGCATAGCGCCGGTGCACTCGCATGCACGAGCACCAACGTTTGTTCTCTCTCTCCCTCTCTCTCTCTCTTTCTTTCGTTCTCTTCCCCTGGGTTTCACCAGTTGTTTCTCCGCTCTCTTCTTCCGACGGAGCTGCACGGGATCTGTACTTCTTTGTCTACCTCTGGAGCATCGTATGCAAGAAGTTTTTTCCGGCGGACTATGGGTGCATACATTTCTAAAGCTTGGGGTATGTTAAATTCAGTTCGGAGCTGGTGTTCATTCTCTTTATAGATGCGGGCATTTTCTGTGAGTCCGTAAATTATAGAATCTGTGAATTGATGCGCGCGACTGCGCTTTTGCAGGGCAATGCGTCTTTTATTTGTGAGCTGAATCACAAAGCGCCAGACAATTGGCTTTCTTCGAATTAATTTATTTAAAATTCGGTGCGGAAATTAAAAAGAAAAATAGGACATGTGATATTGTGACTCTTTTAAGAATTTTCTGAACGATTGCATCAAGATCTAATGACCATAGCTGCGATGGAATCGCAGGGCAAAGGGCGCGTGCGAAATCGCCGCTCAATGGGGTTCGCCCGACAATTGGCTTTCTTCGAATTAATTTATTTACAATTCGGTGCGGAAATTAAAAGGAAAAATAGGACATTATGACTCTTTTAAGAATTTTCTGAGCGATTGCATCAAAATCTAATAACCATAGCTGCAATGGAATCGCAGGGCAAAGGGCGCGCGTGCGAAATCGCCGCTTAATGGGGTTCGCCCCACAATTGGCTTTCTTCGAATTAATTTATTTACAATTTGGTGCGGAAATTAAAAGGAAAAATAGGACATTATGACTCTTTTAAGAATTTTCTGAGCGATTGCATCAAGATCTAATGACCATAGCTGCAATGGAATCGCAGGGCAAAGGGCGCGCGTACGAAATCGCCGCTTAATGGAGTTCGCCCGACAATTGGCTTTCTTCGAATTAATTTATTTAAAATTCGGTGCGGAAATTAAAAGGAAAAATAGGACATGTGACATTGTGATTCTTTTAAGAATTTTCTGAACGATTGCATCAAAATCTAATAACCATAGCTGCGATGGAATTTATTTACAATTCGGTGCGGAAATTAAAAGGAAAAATAGGACATTATGACTCTTTTAAGAATTTTCTGAGCGATTGCATCAAGATCTAATGACCATAGCTGCAATGGAATCGCAGGGCAAAAGGCGCGCGTGCGAAATCGCCGCTTAATGGGGTTCGCCAGACAATTGGCTTTCTTCGAATTAATTTATTTAAAATTCGGTGCGGAAATTGAAAAGAATAATAGGACATTGTGACTCTTTTAAGAATTTTCTGAGCGATTGCATCAAGATCTAATGACCATAGCTGCAATGGAATCGCAGGGCAAAGGGCGCGCGTGCGAAATCGCCGCTTAATGGGGATCGATCGACAAGGGCACGTTGGCAAAACGATACAGATCGAGCTGGTCGGGGGATCGATTTTCATCGACGTCTAAATCATGCCGAAAGAAATATAGAACCGGTGTAGACGATAACAGGCGGCGTGCAACGGCCGCAAGCACGGCGAAGCGCGCGATAAATCACGTCGGACAATAACGTCGTAATTAACGATGACTTATGGACTGGCTCTCTCTCGCGCGCCACCGGCTATACATATAATACTCGGGCAATTATCGCAAGGTACACCGACGCGTACTCTCCCTCTCCCTTTCTCTCATACACGCACGCACACTCCATCTCCCTCTCTTTAGAGACCCTCGCGGCAGCCCTCGAAAAGAAAAATCGATCCCGTGCACAACGTTTTCCGCCGGAAGCGAAGCAAATTCCGAGCGGCGATAAATTTGTCCGGCTTAGAGCCCCGAGGTCGGAATAACTTTTCCCGCCGCCGATGCATCCTGACAACCGATGCAGTTCATGCAGGTCCCCAAAAGCGAACGAAACTGGCGTCCAGCTCGAACGGAATATTAAAATATCCTTCCTGCAATCTCCTTTCTACAAACCTCCTCCTTCTCTTTTATATACCTTTGTTTTCCTGATATAGCTGTTCGTGGTTGGATCTCTTAAAATTCTTGTGCCGCTATCTTCTTTATTCAATGAACTTGGCGAAAGCCAGTAGTTTCAGTCAGTGATTAATCCGACATTATTAAAATAGCAGTAGAAAGGTAGTAGTTCAAGTGAACGACTACGAAGACTCGATTACATGAGCAAATAAATTAGTTTCTTTTTCAATTTCTGATGTGAAACATTCGTGCGTGTCACAGATTTGTCAAGTCGAGCTTGTCACCGGAAGCTCTTGACGTTTAGGATACGAGACATTAGGGTAAAGGTTTAATGTCCACACGGATGTGTTTAGCAGGGCAGTGGATTGGACGCGACTGCAAATCGATGCAGCGCGGCTCCGAAATAGAATAAA
This sequence comes from Lasioglossum vierecki, assembly GCA_028455595.1. Taxonomy (NCBI): domain Eukaryota; kingdom Metazoa; phylum Arthropoda; class Insecta; order Hymenoptera; family Halictidae; genus Lasioglossum; species Lasioglossum vierecki. The sequence goes on along the minus strand of CM052335.1, from coordinate 5,074,006 downwards.
ATGAAGCGCAGACCGATTGCACAGAGAGACCCGGCGAAAATAGAATATGCTGGGACGAGGCTGCGCCGACAGTAGAACAGTCCGTAATAGGCCGGACGCGTATATATAGAGCGTTGCTCGCGCGTCCGCTCGTATGCACACGCTGACGAAGTAGAATGTTCCGGAATAGATCGGACAACGCGCGTAACGACGTTGAGAACCGGATTCTAAAAGCGGACCTGTTAGACGACGGCCAATCCAGCCGCGGAGTGTAATTCGAGTAGTGTAACTCGATGTGCGGCGAAACGCAAGTAGAATGGCCCGTTCCCGAACCGAGACCGAGTGGAATTTCAATCGGGGTACCATTCTTTGTTGTTCCAAGAGTACTTGGAACACTGTTTAACGATACAGTATTAGATCAGCCGATCACGATCATTGGTGAAATTGTTAAGCTCGGAGCACTTGGAGAATTTCTAAAAAATTCTCAAGGTCTGGTTCAGAGATGCATAAAGCGACGAGAAAAAATCATGCATTGTTTCGCTGTCAATCGTCTTCAGTTTTCCGCTCGCATCCAGGTGTGGAAAATGTAGTGGAGTAAAAATAAACGTGTGGAGGGGTGAAAGTTGATGCTTCGACCTTTGAAACGACTCTGGATAGACCGTTCCGCGATGTGTTTAAACAAAGTTACACGAGCTTGAATATTCACAAAGTGGGATCAAAGTCACAAATAAATAGTAACTCAGTAGTTCGAGCTAAGAGTCGATAAGACTACGCCACAAGTAGTCGAGCTATGACTAATGTTCTGTTGAGAGATTTTTGAAAAATCGTCTTAACAGAAATGGTCTTTGATCGAATCTGACAGTGGCAAACGAAAGTAGGATAATTGGGGAAGTACATTTGCCATAAGCCGGACATTAACCCGTTTCAGGACGGGCCCGAAGCACTCGGCCCGGGCAAACACGCGTAATCGTAATTCCGACTAACCAAGCACACGATAAATCACGCCAATAGCACTGTAATTAATGGTGACTTATGCCCGCTGGGTATATCTGGCCTCGTGCGGCCTCGGGCGGCCGCGCGCGTGCACCGGTTCCGTTCACGTGTAATGCAAAGTAATTCTCGCGGGCCGATGTAATCCGACGTCGGTATTCGTTGCGCGCATAATTACAGGTAATGCGGACTTAATTATCGGGAAAGGAAGCAGGGTCCGACGTTCCCGTCGTTCCCATTGATCGATGGCTGTGCTTTATTTTTTCTCTCTCCTCTTCCTCTCTTTCTCTCCGCAGCCGCCCCTGGGAACCGTGTGTACACGGAGCAAGCTTTTTCCGTGGGCTAAAATTGAAAACCCAATAATCCGAACGGGCGACTGCGGCCGCGACCTTAAGGAACGTAATTGATTGATTGGAAAGTTGCTAATTCCGCGGCTTCGTCTGACTATCTTCTTCCCAATATTCGATGATTTATTAAAACCTCTGACAGGCTTCATTTTTACGCTTTTTTGGCTGCCTTTTCTTTCGACAAAATTTTAGTCGTGACAAGAATTATTGAATGACTAGATGATCATAAAATTACGTAAAATGTATAAATTCGAATCTGATCTTAGTAATTTGAAGAAGCATCGCGCGTACCAATGAACTCTAGCGATTGCCATCTTCATTCCGAATAAGATATAGTCGAGTTTGCAGTTTCGCAGGAATCCGAGCCCCCATTGCAGCCATTGTTTCGATCCTCGATTTTCCGCGTCTCGTGTTTCCCGGAGAATCGTTTTCCATTCTCCCGTGGATCCTCGCGATCGAGAACCAGCTCCGCTTTATTTTTGATCATCGGCCAGTTCCCAATGGGAACAGAATATTTACGATACGTTCTTTTCATCCTCGCAACATCTTATTTACCGTTCCTCCAATTTGCCTCGATATCTGCCCGTTCTAAATTTACGGAACGACGTTCATAGTCGCGTTGCTGCGAAGACGCGTCTTTTTTACACGGGAAACAGAGAGAACGCCCACGCGTCTCGTTTTTAGCTCGTGGAAACAGGGAGGAGGATTCCCCGGGATACGGGGAGAGAAGAGCTTCGTACACAGCGTGCTCGTAAAAACTCATTTATCCGCTTAGAGTGATACGTTTTGCCGGGGCTTAATGGCGAATGTACGCGCACGGTAATTATTAGACAGAGGATCTTTATGAAAATTACGACTTCCGTCGGTTACTTTGCGAGATACAGTGTTTAGTTCCTCTTCGCCGTCGACTAAAAGAGTCTTGGTTAACCTGAAATGAATATTCATTTCTGCCAGGTTTTACTGTTAGCGAGCGTTTTTCTTTATTCTGTTGCGGGTCGACAGTGTATAAACAATACTGTTATTTCTGCTGGTTGCTGCAAATTTTACTGCTACATATTTAATGTAATCTTTGTTCATTGTACTGGAAATTGTGTTTGCAATGTTCTTAGTTATTTGCTCAGCGCACTTTGCGCAACAACAATTCTATCTCGAGTAGCAACGTGTGTGAAATAATAATTGCAATCATTGCGATGCATGTCGACTGAATCGAGTGGTTCTTCTCTTTTATTTGCGCTTATATTATATTCGTGGTCGAGAAATCATCCCGGTTTAGCAGGTTAATCTTGCGCAAATATTTTATGCACTTCAATATTAATTAAAATGTTAATCCATTTGATCCAATTTAATCACCGGCGGAATCGGCGAATTAACAAGTTATTCACCGATAGCGAATCGTTCGGCTGTTTGACGGGCTGTTCCGGTGCGGTTTCACTCGTCTTTTAACGGATTTACAAACGTAAACTGTATGCTAATACCGGCCGGATGGAATTATACTTTTATGTTAAAACAGAATCAACAATAGAATTCGCGAGTACACGTTGCATTTTTCATGTACGGGCCGAGCATCAAAAATGTACATTTTCAAAAATTCATTCTGGGAAAATCCACTAGATGGATCGATTCCATTCTTGATTCACGAGAAACCGAGTACTGTAGTTATTCTTTCAAAAAATTGTCAAAGCTGTGCATTCGCGATCAAGATTGCAAAATTCGTCTCCTTAAAAAAGACAATATTTACGAGTGAACAGGAAATTATTAGTAGAAAACTACGTGTAGAAATACAGGATGTTTTAGGTGGTGCATTTGCCCTAACGGTAGCACTATTCCAGGGCTTAACCCCGAAGCGAACGTAACATCGGCCGACTCCGTTCAGCGGCGAAGTAGAATAGCCCGAAACAGGTCAGACAAATGTACACGAACCCGAACACGGTGGAAGAATAATCTCCGGTCGATCGTTCGCCTAACCGTTGGTCTGCCATAGGGAAAGTATCGCGTTGCGGGTCCCCGCTAATTTGTTGTTCGAACGGTATTCGATCGTAGCCATTCATCGGACATGATTAAAGGATTTTAAGGGCCTGGAATTTCGCCTAACTCAGGGGCCCCGAGATTTCATTAGCGGATCGCTTAATCTGCATTCGTGACCCTGTATCGATTCCACGTTGCTACCAAGAAAGGCTAACGTCGCCATTAGAACGCGACCGGCCGCAAAGTACTCTTTCTCTTTTCTCTCATCTCTCTCTTCGTCGAGAAAGAGTGAGAGAGAAAGAGAGGGCTACTCCGAAACGGCTCACAGCTTAGCCTACTTTTTCACCGTTCGGTAAACCGGCGGATTTATCTCTGTTCGACGCTGTTTTACGTACACATTTCCTCTGGCCGCTAATGCACGCGACGAAATCTCGCTCACCTGAAACAGACCAAGAAAAGTGCATCGTGAGACCTTTGAATGCTTTCAGGAACAGGGTGTGTTCTGTAGAATACCTATTCGATAGAATAGGGTGTGGTAAAGGATTCGAAAAAGAGCATCTCGTAAAATTAATTCGGGGAAAACCATTGATAAAAACGTAACTACTTTGATGATTATTAATTAATTAGTTCTCGATCGTAATTTATCTTAATGATAGTATAAATATTTATTCGCAGCCCACTGGTTCGATCATTTATAACAATCGAAAAGAAAAGGAAGGAGGTGTTTCGTCCTACTTTTGTTTAGTCGTAGTTTCCCGAGGACACTCTCAAGTGACGTGCGGACGTATTATTACAACCTAATCAAGGTTGTAAGGCTTGAGCCCGGTTATGAAACTGCGGACACGTCGACTCGAGAATGACCCCGTACTACTGGATACTACCCACCAAATTAATATTGGGTAGCCGGTTCAATGGGTAAAGTGATTAAACAACGATTTGATCGGATCGATTCAAAAGGGATACATTAAAGAAAGCGTTTCGTCCCGGACCTGCTAGTGGACTCGTCAGTAAGGCAATTCTAGCAGGTCCTGCCTTATACGCTAGCGCACGCAAAGGATTTAAATTACAGCGCGGAATTTAGCCCGATTGTCCCGATCGTTGGACCACGTAATATTGCGATGCAAGACTTCAAACTAATACTTGTCTATTTACGGATTTAACAATATTGCTCGTCCGAGAGCTAGCAGAGAACTGTTTGCGTTTGAATTCTTGTTCGTTCGCGTTGAGGAAGAAAATACACTGATTGATTCCTGCCGAAAGCTGCAGTTACCAATCAGCGTCCTCAAGAATGTTTAGCTTTCTTTCCCATGGCTCTGAAGGAGGCCTGTTTCTGGGAAAGAGAGAGACGATTCGTCAGAGAGAGACGTTCCGTCACTCGACACCGTACGTATCGGCCGAAACAGGACCCTTTTCGATGTCTAGAATGGTCACCGAAAGACCCTAATTGACTGAATCTTCGAGGAAGATTCCTAGTCACGAACGTACCATAAATATTGTCCGAAAGAACCACGTGTCATGTTTCTACGCGACGGAACAACTTTGATGATTGTTTAAAAAAATTACCAAAAATGTAGATTCATAAACATAGTTGGAAAATTAATTTTCTTACACTATAGTTGTATAGTCGACTTCGTTTGTCATTGAAAAAGGTTACAGGCTCGTATCCAGGTTAAAACATGTTTCACGGGTGTAGAGATCAGGTCAAGGATGTCGTGCTAATAATATAGGAAGTAAACGGGTATCGTGGTGAACAACACATGTGAAAAGAGCGACGCCGTATGAGAATGGGAAATTACAATTGGTGCGGGGGCTCGGTCTCGTAAAAAGCTCGGGCACCCGCGGAAAAAAGGCCAGCAGATAAGTGTCATTTATGCCGGCTGGCAAAGAGAATACCGAACGTATCCGGGATCGGCCTTTGATCTCCTTGTTCTCCTTCGCTACCTCCGTGTATGTGTGTGTGTGTGTGTTTCGAATGAAATTTATCCTGTCCCGAGGGGAAACGCGGGGGAAGGAAGGAAGGAAGGAAGGACCCCCTTTTCCGGAAGGACGCGTGTAACTGACGCCGCTTCCACGGATGCTAGCCCCGGAACGAGAAAAGAACGTTCGTTTTGTCGCGTGGAAAGCCTCTCCTCGGGATTTACGGCGACCGTCGTTTATTTACGAGTGGCTCCATCGGCTCCCATGTTTGTCTGAATTTTATGAAAGATTTTCACGATAAAATGCGGCCTCTGTCTTCACCCCTCTCCTCAGATTTCGATGATGAAGCTCGGAGAATACGTGCGAATTGGCACAGATCTGCGAAACGTATTTTTATAATTTTTAATACAGGCCTGCGTGAATTTTTACAACAGCTTTTAATTAGAATTCTTCCAAAAATGTGTCAACAGCAGATTTCATGCATCATGATAAATATTTTAATACCAGCTTTTCCCCGCGGCTTCGCTCGCACAGAAAGCTATTAATGCCCTCGAAAATTGATATTGTTTCTCCATAAAATCTTTTAACCCCTCATTCACCCCATTCAGATTGTATCAGTGAGCATTAAGACCAAGTATGATGTAAATCTGACCACAAATAAAATATTCCTCATACAAATGTTTCAACCCCTTTTCACCCCCTTAAGGATTGAAATTTGTAAAATGCCGAAATAAAACCACAAATAAAATATTCCTCATACGAAAGTTGCAATCTCTTTTCACCTCGTTAGGGGTTGAATTTCGAAATATCCTTTCTTATCTCTTGTATAGATCATAAAGGAAACCTCTGTGGAAAATTTTAGCTTTCTAGGGCCAAGGGTTTAGCCTGGGCGTTGATAGGTGAGCGAGTCAGTCAGGACTTCGTTTTTATACAGGGTGTCCCAAAATTAATTCAACGTCCGAAAATTGGAAGTTCTTGGAATCATTTGAAGCAACATTTTCCTTTGAAAAAATAACGTCCGCGGTTTTATTAAGGAGTTATTAACAAAAAAAGGACCAATCAGAGTGCGACCTAGACGCGTGTTGGCTCAGTCTGCCCGGCGCGCCATCTATCAATTGGTCGACGGTGCCAACACGCGTCTAGGTCGCACTCTGATTGGTCCGTGTTTTTCGTTAATAACTCCTAAACAAAGCCGAGAACGTCATTTTTGCAAAGAAAAATGTTGCTTCAAATGAACTCAGGAATTTCCTATTTCCGGATGTTGAATGAATTTTGGGACACCCTGTATATATCGATTTACGCATTAACACTTTCACAACCGCTGACACCAATGTAGTGTCATGGGCAGGCCAGTCGTAGTATTTTGTTTTATATTTGTACGTTTCAATAATTATCACACAAAGGGAAAATATTGTTGTATAATAATGTTGATTATTGATTTATAATAATAATGTTAATTGTTTCATGAATTTACGTAAAGTTTTTTATTTGAAAATATTGCCGGCCACTGGCAAGGTTTCACTGCGCAAACATGCGGTTGTGAAAGTGTTAAATAGTAGAGAACGAATGCGTTCACCTGGAAGAACCTCAAGCTCGCCATACCAGAAGGCAGAGGGTACAACGCGAACAAAATTCGACGGGTCCCTTCGATTAGAACGTTATTCGAAGGATAGCAAATGCTAGCGAGAACAACAATGACGTGAACGCGCACAGAGGGAGTCCGAAAGTTTTTGTCAACGCTCGTCACCGTTCGCGAGGCTTCGTCGATGGCGCGCCGTCAAAAAAAACGTCGGAGTTCCGTCGGACGTGACAGGCGCGCGCGCGAGAGCAGAACCGCTCGAAATTAATCCGCCGCGCAAAGGGATGAAGCTCGGGGCCCTGAGGACGGTGCAAAGCGGATATAAAGCGCGGCGAAACTGTTGCCTCCGCGTATCCAGAAGCCGTTCGGTGCAAAAACGAACGCGTCATCCTCATCATCCCGCTAAAAGATTCCTCAAATATCGAGGTTGCAAACGAATGAATACACATGAAAATAAATAAATTTTCTCGAAATAAATTGAAGATGGATCGGAAAAAATTCATATAATACCTCCGAACATTCTACACTGCGATTATCAGCATTACTTCGGCAAATAATTCGTTGGAGTATCTTGTATCGTATTTTTATATTTTATAAACCGTTCGAAATCGTTCGAACGACGCGCAGTGGGGTATTCGCCCGATTTCAGCGGCCACAGCCATTTGCTCAATATTGAAACTGCTGTAACTTTGCTAAAATTAATCCAAATTTCATGAAAAAATAATAACCATTTTTGAAACGGATGTTTTGAATGCAAAATTTGTCCATACAGAGGAGCGTATCGGATTGTAAAGTTTGTAGTCATTTTTCAATCAAGTTGTGCGTATAATAATCAATATTTAAACGTTATTCGTCTATTTTATGTCCACTTTCGACAGGTATAATCAGTTACAATTAAAATATCTCTTTAGAATTGTTATTACAAAGACTAATCAATATTTTTACGTCATTCGTCTATTTTATGTACACTATCGAAAAGTATAATCATTTGCATTAAAAATAGCTTTTTAAAATACTTATTATAAAATTGCTGTGTTTTAAATATATAGCCGTGGTGAAAAGGTCATTTCCATTTTCCAATAGGGAGTTCTACATATCTAAGACATTGAAGATGATCTTCACTTGATTTTCAAACGTCTATCCAAGGTCAAATCAATGACACCATTTTATGTTCCCGTTGAAACCATACAACTTATGTGTGAAATATTTTTCTGAAAAATAGTTTATTTCCGAGATACACGTCGGCTACATTTTAATTGACTCACTCTGTATATTATTTAAATTTTACGAGTGCACTGCTTTCTTTGTTTAGTGTATATTGTATGTTTATTATTATTATTTAGTATTTATTTAAGTTAATATGGAGTTATAGCGAATGCAAACATGCAGAATGTGAGAAAAATGCCGGTATTTTTATAAATCAACTAGAGTTTCCCCGCGCTCGCACAGGAAACTGTTTAATGCCCTCGAAAATTGAGATTGTTTTTCCATAAAACCTTTTAACCCCCCATTCATCCGATTTAGATTGTATCAATGAGCATTAAGACCAAGTATGATGTAAATCTGCCCACGAACAATATATCCCTCATACAAACGTTGTAACCCCTTTTCACCCCCTTAGGGGATGAATTTTAAAAAATGCCAAAATAGGTGTTTGATTAATTCTATCGAAGAGCATTAAGGCCAAGTTTCAAGCAAATCAGAACCCAGATAAAATATTCCTCATACAAACGTTGCAACCCCTTTGATTATTTGTATCAAAGGGCATTAAGACCAAGTATCAAGCAAATCCGACCACAAATAAAATATTCCTCATGCAAAAGTTGCAATCCCTTTTCACCTCGTTAGGGGTTGAATTTCGAAATATCCTTTCTTATCTCTTGTATAGATTATAAAGGAAACCTCTGTGCAAAATTTTAGCTGTCTAGGGCAAAGGGATTAGCCTGGGCGTTGATAGGTGAGCGAGTCAGTCAGCACTTCATTTTTATATATAGAGACTATAAAACACGGAGTCAGTTGTAGTCAGTTCCAATTTTTCTTGCATCTTAATCAGAAAACTTCAAAGAATACAATGGCACAGAAATGCCAACACCAGGAAGTATAACAAAATCATTAGCCAAGTATTTTGGAATCATCAAGAAAGTGACTCATCGTTGGTTATCTTTAAATGTTAATAATTACAAAAATGTATATGGTACAAAAGTGAATTTCTTTTAAAAGTATACCCTATACTTAGCTAAAAAACTTCTAGAAAACATAAATCTGTTAGTGTATGTAAATGAGGTAAAACTAATAGGTGAATCTGTTGAGAAATGAAAGCGGTTCACGAAACCTAAAACTTGCAACAAATTTCGAATGATGGGAGATTGTTGCTCAGACATTCAACCAACTCAATCTAAAAAAACTTTACAATTGATGTAAAATTAAAAAAATTGATTTTCGACCGCTGAAATCGGACAAATACCCTACTGTGCGACACTTTGTCATGGTTTAAGTATCAATTGGGCGTAAATCAATTTTTTTTACCATCGATGACGATGCATAGCGTGGACCGTTCGGAGAGCTGGCAAAAATTCTCGTTGGCGTTATAAGCAAGCGATTTTTGCGAGCGAACCGCTAGAAGGCGGCGAACAACGACACAGGGGCCGATCTAGGTCAACCGAAAAGCGACATTCCAACGGGGAATCCGCAATATACGAGCCGACGCACAATTTATTCCGCCTACCCGAAACACGAGGCAACGACCGCTGCCTTTCCCACTCCCCGGAAAGCCCCTCGAACGCCATGGCCTTCACGAATTTATAATCGCCATCCAGCACCGTTTCGGAGGAAATGAACGCGGTCGTAAAAACGCGCGACACACCGGGTTCCTGAAGGGAGTTAAGGGGGTTCAATCAGGATCCCAAATCCCCGTTTAAACTTTGGCAATTACCCTCGTCGCTTTTGGGGTCGCACTATCCCCGAGAAAAACGGAACAAAATGGTAGAAGAATAGGAATGAAGGGGCGAGTCGCGCGGGATGCGTGCGAAAGAGCAGCGAGAAGAGCGACTTTAGAGTTGCTTCTGCATAAAGATGACCGGAGCGGTGCTTCGAGGGTACTGCTATCGAGGATAATTTGAATCACTTTCAACCGAGAATCATCCTTCCTCGCTGTTCCGTCGCTTAGGAACAGGACTTTCGAACAATATTTATGGTGCGTTCGTGACTAGGAATCTTTCTCGAAGATTCGGTCAATTAGGGTCTTCCGGTGACCATTCTAGACATTGTCAGATGTCTATTTTTCTGAATATGTTAAGTTTACAGCGTCTTGCTGATGATACAAGTTATTAATGTGGTTGTCTGGTACAGGATCCTAATCATGTGATATGGCAATGTCCGATCTACGATAATAATAGAGATACTCTGATTCGCAAACTTTGCAACCAGCGTCACTTTCCACCCTATACGATAGATTCCTTCCTGTACGGACCCTCTCTCTGTCCCCTGTTTTTTATACATACATTTCTTAAATCTCACAGTTTATTTCTTTAATGTTAATATTGTATTCGAAAATGTTCAACATATTCCTTAGTTCTAGTTCATAAGTTATCCTTGTAATGTTAGCATGCACAGCCATGTGCATGCTGCTAATAATCCCATGTGGGGTTTCATAGCTTAATAAAAAAAAAAGTTTATGGGTGCCATATTCCGATCTCGGAAAACGGTCCTGTTTCGGCCGATGAGTACGGTGTCGAGTGACGGAACGTCTCTTTCTCAGAAACAGGCCTCCTTCAGATCCATGGGAAAGAGAGCTAAACATTCTTGAGGACACTGATTTGTAACTGTAACTTTCGGCAGGAACCAATCAGTGCATTTTCTTCCTCATCGCGTACGGTCAGGAATTCGAATTCCAACAGTTTTCTCTCAGCTTTCGGACAAGCGCTACCCTTGAATCCGCGAATAGACAAGTACAACGCACCGGCCGTTGTCTTGTCGATTACATAGTAAGTGTTTCGAAAGTGTGCATCACGGTATTACATTGTCCAGCGATGGGGACACTCGCGCTAAATTCCGCGGTATCATTCGAGACCCTTGCGTGCGCTAGCGTATAAGCCAGGACCTGCTAGAATTGTCTTACTGACGAGTCCACTAGCAGGTCCGGGACGAAACGCTCCTTTAATGTAACCCCTTTCGAACCGATCAATGATTGTCTTTGGTATCACTTAATCCATTGAACTGGCTACCCAATATTTATTTGGCGGGTAGTATAACAGTTGTGCGATGGCGTTCTCGAGTCGACGTGTCCGCAGTTTAAAACCGGGCTCAAGCCTTACAACCTTGTGTAGGAATCGTCCGCGCGTCACCTGAGAATGTCCTCGGAAAAACACGACTAAACACTCGCGTTTAACAAAGTTCAGCATCTGTTTCGACGTTTTCAACAGAGTTTACCACTCGGTTGACCAGTAATTGTTGGCTGCTACCGAATGAGCAACATTGCAACAACAATGGCGTCGAGCGTAGACATTTTTTGTCATTAGAAGGGTTAGCAGGCGAAGCGAGGTTTTGCAACGGGACCGACAGAAAATGTTCAGTGCATTTGGTATGTAACGTCGCTTTGGAGTAGCGTTCGAGCACAAAGAGTTGTAGGATCTCTCTTGTCCCTATGATATTATAACACGACGAACAGGGTGAGAACGTTGTGCGGGCCTCGTTGAACGATGTGTACCTCGTGTTACAAGCGAGCGTGTACTACCGCAGCGCAGTTGTAGCTGTAGGTGGAAGCGAAAAGCTATCGGTGTAAACGTTTTCAGGTTCGCTGGCTGGGGCTGCGTCGAGGGAGACACGGCAAAGGGGGTCAGAGCGTAATGTAAATGTCGGGTTTCCTTCACCGGGCCGGCAGAAACCCGGTGAACTTCTTTCGGGCTCGTCGCTGCCCTGGAATACCAGGTTAATTTGATTTTTATCTCGCGCAATATCCGGTTCTACACCCTCGGCTCGGCTCCTTCCTCGTATGCCTGTCCCCATTCCGCGGTTCTTCTTCCCCGTACACTTTTCGGCCTTTCCGAAGTCGACTAATTTCTTCCATCTACTACTCTAATTAAATACTCTAGTTTTCTAAAATATATCCTTGTTTTCAACTCACTTTATGCATTAATTCACACGTACATTAAAATGTATATATAAAAATGGTTATATCAAATTGAATGTTAATCCTGTAAAAGAAATACCACAAAAAAAGTGGTACCTAGGTGAAAAACGAAAAATGTTATGTTTCTTAGTAAATATAGGTTTAAATTTACCGCCTAATCTGTATCCGATCAATAGATCGATACAGGGTGTCCCAAAATTAGTGTACTTCCCAGAAATGGGAGGTTCCTTCGGTCATTTGAAACGACATTTTCCTTTACAAAAATGACTTCGGCGGCTTTGTTTAGGAGTTATTAACGAAAAACACGGACCAATCAGAGCGCGGCTACAGCGGATTGATTCTGTCTCGGCCAATGGCGCCGCCACGCTGAGCGGGACCTGTCGCTGAGTCGGACTCCGTTCGTTATAGCCGCACTCTGATTGGTCCGTGTTTTTCGTTAATAACTCCTAAACAAAGCCGCCGACGTCATTTTTGTAAAGGAAAATGTCGCTTCAAATGACCCAAGGAACCTCCTATTTCTGGGAAGTACACGAATTTTGGGACACCCTGTATACGATGAATCATATTCGTTTCCAATCATCTTCACGTTGCTTCACTTCCATGCTGACTGTCCGAGCAGCAACATGTGGGTCAATCACAAACGTTTAATTTTTAAAGTTTAATTATTTTGCAACTATATATATATATATATATATATATGTAGTTAATTATTAATTAAAGACGCAATGTTAATGTGATTCTCTTAAAAGTGATGTAAATGCAGATCGAAACGTTGAGAAATAATATTTTTGATTAACATCTGATCGAACCTGTGTGCCGATATCATTAATTTATGCTTAAAGCAATTTACGATCGATATTATTTAATATTTATTTAGTTAAATACACGGATAAACTCGAACGATCGATTTTCGTGGAATTTATTTTCGAAAATCACCTTCTCTCACGATTAAAATGTGTATGGTTCACGATAATCAATCTTGCAGTCATGTCTGTGGACCAACTGTGATGGAAAATTTTTAAAATAGTCTACAAAGTACCCCCTTCCCGATAGAGAAAGAATCAAATCGGTCCATCGAGTACTTCTTCGATGGACGCGAAGCCTAATAGCAGAAGTAACAGATGTTTTCTTTTTTTTTTAAATTTATTTAATGTTGCTTTAACATCAAAGGTCATTAGCAACACGGACATTTTCTTACAATATTTTGTACATTTTAATATCTTTGATATATTGGGCAAGACCGACAATGTGTTCCTCAGAACCTAACAGACTGGGTAAAGATTCAGGCAATTTAGCATTTTTCCTTTCATTTTCATATTTTTTGCATTACAGTATAAGGTGATTTATATTACCTGGTATTTTACATATATCGCAGATCATGTTTTCTTTTTTACTTAACAAAAATGAATGGGTTACTTCTGAGTGCCTAATTCTGATTCTAGAAATTGACGTTTGAATTTGACGATCTATTGGACTTGGAAACTTTTGCCACTCAAAATCTGCTCCTTCGTTGTGGTACTTTTGTGTATAAATTCTTTTAATATTATAAGTTACATGTTTCCTGAATATTTCATTTATATAGTTTTTGAGGTGATTTAGTCTGGTATAATGAGTGATTTGTTTCATTTTTGTATTTGATGCTGCCAATTTGGCTGCACTATCTGCGTTTTCATTACCCGTCTACCAATATGCGATGGAATCCAGCAAAAGGTAATGGATTTGCCGATTTCAACAGCCGAGTTATAGCTTTCTTGAATTTCCTGAATACACTCATCAGTTGTTTCCGAATCTTCAATAACCATAATGCGCTCTTTGAGTCTGTAAAAATTGTGTATCTGTTTCCAGTGGACATTTTGATTGAATCTGGTGCTTTGGATAACGCTAGGATCTGGTAGATATTTTTCTAAAAAGAAAAGAAAGGTCATTCAAATGATTTTCATGTTTGAAGAGGGCGCACTAAATTTTTTTGTACACGGCCGACTCGTAGCCACGCGGCGGTTCTGCTCAGACCAAGTAAATAATAGATCGATCCGATTGTCCGTGTTCTTATTCATCTCGCGAATATTCTGATTTGGTATTCACGGAGAGCAAGGGATCTCCTCAACCTATTTCTCTTCTCGAATCCGAGACGAAACACGGCTCAGCACGCAATTTTACGATCATTTTACTACCATACCGTCGTTTCACTTTGCTGGTACGAGAGCGACGCTATGCCGTTCAAGGTGAAAGATTCACAATACAGAAGCGATCTAGGTTAGACGAGATAGAATTGTTGCGATGGATCTCGCCCCGAAATCAGAAGATTCCCTTTTGCTTACGGCTTCGCTATAGTTGTGGTATTTTCCGAATGCACACTATTTAGTCCGTATCTGGGATATTCGTGTACATAATGGAAGCATGGTTAATCAACGCGGTTCCGTCTTTGTCTCGCGTCCAATTAATTCTCGTTTTTGATCCGACTATACAGGGAGAAAGAGAAAGGGAGGATGGTGGACCACGCGCGAGACGCGTCTTTCCCAATTAATCGATCGGCCGGACGCTTAATTAGGCGACTCGTTACCGGAAGTGTCTTCGTTAAAATATATTTACGGAGGCGGCGATAACAGCGATAACAGCGATAACAGCGAGGCTTGCAAATTTCTCTGAAATGTATTCACCTGCATCCGGCGGAAGCACTGCGTTTTAATAAACGTCATGGCAATGACATGTTGTCAACCATCAATCACGTGTTTTTTCCTCACTTGTCTGCTCTGTGTTAGTTTATTTATCCTAGTTGTATCTTCAAGTACTTATTCTCTGCGTTATAGAGTGTTAATTATTAAATGAAGACTTACACGATGAATGAAATATTCAATCAAATTGGCTGCCACCTCGCCTAAGATTGCAACAATGAATAAAACATTTGATGAAGAAGATTGTCAACTCGTCTAAATTACTTGGTCCCTACATTATATTTCTCTTGCAACAAAACAAGTCAAACACCAAACTATCTGCCAACTCATCTAAGTTCACCACAACGAACCGACCGTCATCTCATCTATGTTCACCGAATGGAACACACTGGAATGTACTCAAACAGACTGTCAACTTATCTAATAAGTTACACAGAAACTTCCAATCTTCTGATTAGAGCTGACAACAGAATGTGAAAAGTGGTGAAAAGTGGGAAATCGGGTCGGGGAGGGGGCATCGGTTATCGCGGAGCAATTTTTAATTTCATTGCCGGCAGTGAAATAAGCGATAAAAAATGCAAGAGCGATTACGAACGGTGGAAGAGGGTGAAGATAGCAATCACGAGGCCGCAAACTGGATCGAAGGTCTCAGCCGTCAAGGCCGCGAATATTTAAAACCGAGGAGAGGGTGACTTTCTTGTATGCAAATTCTCCGGAAGAAGGCCAGGCTGTGCAGAGATGCCGGAGGAGTTTCGAAGAGAAAGAGAGTGAAGGAGACAGGGTCTGCTGGTTTGTAGTTCGGTTACGGTGGCAAAAACCTCGACCGTCAAGCTCGACGGCCATTAATCTTAGTCCGGGGCATACATCGATCCGACTCGGTACACGAATACGTAATGTCAAGTTGCCGAACGGCTCTCGACACTGCCTAACACCCAGGACCGAAATAAACAATTGCACTTCATTTTTAAAGAAATTTATTATTTTTTAACAGGTGCTTCAGTATTTTGTATAAACCTACTAATTTATTTATGGCAAAGTTTTCGAGCAAAGAACATCGACGAACATTGTTGGATCATGATTATTTTTTGAAGAAAGTTATCAACAGCAATTTTAAGCAGGAAAAATTGTAAAAAATTGTCGGATAGGATAGTCCGAGTATCGAAGAGTATAAAAAGAAACTTTATCGATGAAAAATCTGGTCAACTACTGTATGTTCGCGTTTGAATCAGTTGTTTCATCCTAACACCCGGGACCGAAATAAACAATTGCACTTCATTTTTAAAGAAATTTATTATTTTTTGACAGGTGCTTCAGTATTTTGTATAAACCTACTATTTTATTTATGGCAGAGTTTTCGAGCAAAGAACATCGACGAACATTGTTGGATCATGATCATTTTTTGAAGAAAGTTATCAACAGCAATTTTAAGCAGGAAAATTGTAAAAAATTGTCGAATAGGATAGTCCGAGTATCGAAGAGTATAAAAAGCAACTTTATCGACGAAAAATCTGGTCAACTGTATGTTCGCGTTTCAATCAATTGTTTCAAGGTGGAATTCAATTTTATCATTTCTACCAGTTTTGGGAGCGATGGAGGTGGAGGACGTACATTAATCGATGCGAAAATACGGCTTTCTTGCAAATGAGGTAAATTTGAATTCGGGACTGCATGTCACGCGTGCAAACGGAGCGCGAGGAAGCCCCGCTTAATGCTCTTACGATGTAACCGCGTTGTAATCTCCGACAGGAAGACCTATCCCGGCTATCTGTCTCTATCTTGAAACTTGGTAGCAGCGAGGAAGAACCCGCGTGAAACGGGGAAACTTTCAGAAACACGCGATTCTCTTTCCTTTTCCTCGCCAAGGGCAATTGATTTTTATTAGGACTCTCGCGATCGGTGTAAACTTTTCTGGCTGGCTTTTGGCTAATGCCAGCGACGAATTATGGCAGCAAGAAAACATTTTAGAACATTTCTCAAATTCATTCTTGATTATCGTGTATGCAGGTTTTAAACGTTTTGCACAACTGAAAGTTTCATTCTGTTTTTTCTCTTCGTTGTTTTGGGTCGGAAGGAAAACATCCCTTAAAGAAGTCAAGACGACGAATAAAATTAAACGGTGAACAGACGAATGAAATAATTATATTACGAACGAGGTGGGACAGACCGAATAATGTTTTAAAAAATGGGGCAGCCTAATCGAGGCACGAAGAGAGTCCGTCTCGCCCGCATATTTTGCAGACACGGTGCTCGAAGCCGAACAAATACGCCGAGAAATATGTTCGCGATATATTGGCCTCGGCAGAAAGCCGCAGCCGCCGTGTATCGATCTGACGAGCGGGCGAGAGAGCGGAGCTCGTTCCGTGAGCAATTTGTATCTTTGAATTATTTCGAGGTCGTGTCTGTGGCAGCCGAAGTATTCGGGGGTCTGGCCGCGCCCTGTGCCCGACACGCCGCCCCCCCCCCCTGGTCCTTAAACAAGCTCTCGAGCTTCCTCGCTCTAATACCCTCTATTTAGGGTCGTTTATTGCCAATCCTGCATTTCCCCCTGTATCCTTGTTACCTTCTACACCATCTCTACTTTCAAGATTTTCGGCTGACGATTGCCCGAGAAAATTACACCTCACGACCCATTTTTTTTATTGAAGCTCTGTAGACCCTTAGTTGGGTCCATTTCGCTTTACAATTTGGTTTTACAAAGTTACCAGTTGATGATACATAACATAAGATTTATATTGATAGTTTACAATCTGTAAGATAATTGTGAATACAAACACATGTCAATATTTCGAGGTAGTCCATAGAGATTTCTGAATATTGTTAGAAATTTCAATTCAGTTGTTTCACTGTTATATCATATGTTAATATTATTTGAGGTGATTATTTAGTTGCGATGAGTTTTGGGTTAGTGCAAAACGTGTTAGTGATTTTTCTAGAGCCTGCTCGGAAGCTACAGTTGACGATGAAAAGGAGGGATCGCAACTTTTCGCAGAAGTAACTGTGGCGACTCCTTTTTGCCTCGGACGTCATAAGAAAGGATAAAAATCGTTCTCAATCCTTTATAAGAGGTATAGTTAGCTCCACGAGCGCTTTTTCCAAACGAAAGGAAGGTAGAATCTTAGTTTCTTAAGGAACTCTCAGTCTCTCTCTCTCTCTCTGTCCTCTCCCCTCTATCTCGAGGCTTTGGAATTACCAGGAGCCACGTCATTCCGCCGAGATCTTCTTTAAGTCAAATAAAAGTCGACCTTGATCCTCTTCGCGCAGCACAGAGAAGTAGATTCTCCCGAGAACTTTAGAAGGCAACAGAATTAGAATTCAAGCTTTCGATTACGTTCGCGGGCTTATTCTAAAGACCCTCGAGTGGTCGTGGCGAGTTTATCTTATCAAGTATGCAACAAAGAGCAAGAACTGTTCTTAAACCCTTGTACGAGGCGTGGTTAACTTTCTGGGCTATGTAAATAGCCAAAGTAAGGTATTTTAAGCTGAGCTTTTTTTGGAACGATTTTTCTGGAACACCGGCAGACTGAATTTCTAGATTTCAATTAAACTCTTGGCATACCGAAACTATTTTAAAGACTTCGAAAGGATTCCGACACTTCGAGTCTCGTCAACGTCCACATCGTTCGCGGACAGGACGCAACGAGGCAATTCTGATGTTTAAGCCATAAAATGTTAAGTCGCCCATAGTTCCATCCGGCGGCCCAGGAAATTCGCGAGCGCCAAACTAACCGAGAATCCACGATTTGCCGGATTCCGGGGCTATCCGAACTGACAATCTCATCTTTATTCCCTTCAGGGCCGCGGCAAATCAAAATTCGTCGGGTGTTTCGTGCATTCGGCTGACCTCTTTTCCGCAATCTCGATTCGCAATCGGTCAGAGTATCCTCGATCTGTCTTCGGCAGGTGTTCCCCTCCCAACCAGAAATCCCGAGAGTTCAGCGAACGATCGAACGTGCTCTAAAATCCAGAATCGAATTCGTTCGGAAGCTATTCGTTGAATCTCTCCATGGTAATTTTCCATGGGAAACGCGGTCGCAGTTTTCGAAGCAGCAGACGACAACGACAACGACAACGACGACGGTGGGTTTTATTCGAGCGCAGTTGGATATTCACTTTGCGCTCGTTATTCGCGAGAACGAAACCGTTAAATTGCGGATGCAGGTTGCGTGTGGTCCTCGTTTGCGATTCCGATTTGCAAGCAAATTCCACTACCGGTTCTCATCAGGCCCGCGTAACAGGATACTCGAATGCGACACCTGGCCAAGCAATCGTTTCAATCGCTCGTCCGTCTGATTGAATCTTCCTTGAAAGAACCGGTAGCCCCGAACCCAATCTACCCGACAGCCACCGCTCACTCCCTTCCTTTGCCAGAGGTTTCAGGAAGAGCCTGTACGGGACGTAACGTAAATTGACTCGTTTTCCCGGTGTTTTCCATTATCGCGGACACCACCACCGGCAACGCTACCACCCCCGCTACCACCACCACTACCACCAGCCACGTGCTCTGATTCTCGAGAGCACCGGCGAGATTACACCAGCTGCGTCTAGAGCAGGCCACTCGACCTGAAGAGCCACCTACGGACCAGGATACCCGAGGACTCCGCGAACGACTCGACCAGGAAGCCTCACGGGACAGGAAACCGTCTACGAACAGGATTCTACCTTCCACGATTCCTTCAGACCCGGATCTACCGACTCGAAACTATTTGCTTCCTGATCGAGTGCAGACTTTGCGAAGGGCTTACCATCGGTTTTGTTTGATGGACTTGTTGGGAGGACGTTGGTGTTCGTTGTCCGAAGGCTAGCGGATATATAGGATTTTGTTTAAAAGTTCGATTTTCAGGAAGAGTTTAGGAGTGATTTTAGTTTAGAGAATTTAGTAGAAATACGTTGATTTTGGTTGTTTCAACCAGCGGATTCGCACATAAAACTGTTTAATGCCCTCGAAATTGATATTTTTTTCCATAAAATCTTTTAACTCTCCATTCACCCCATTCAGATTGTATCAATGAGCATTAAAACCAAGTATATAATATATCCCTCATACAAGCGTTGCAACCCCTTTTGCGCCCCCTTACGGGTTGAATTTTTTAAAATGCCGAAATAGGTGTTTGATTTAATTATATCAAAGAGCATTAAGACCAAGTTTCAAGGAAATCCAACCACGAACAAAATATTCCTCATACACACTTTGCAACCCCTTTTCGCCCCCTTAGGGGTTGAATTTCGAAAAATCCTTTCTTATCTCTTGTATAAATTATAAAGGAAACCTCTAGGACCAAGGGTTCAGCCTGGGCGTTGATAGGTGAGTGAGTCAGTCAGGACTTCGTTTTTATATTATAAATTTATAATACTGTTCGACGAACCACTAAAAGCTGAACGAAATCTAAGTGTATGAATTTATACCTGACACATTTGTCTGGATAATTCCGTAAATTTACGAGCGTTCAGAAAAATTCATCGAAGGTTCCCGTTGCCGATCGAAAGCCAATTAATAACGAGCTAAACGTAGAAGACTGCAATGACAGGTTGACGAAGGAGTGGCCCTCGATCGGAGCGCGATCAAAACGTTGGCAGGGCTTTATCGGTGATAAGATGAACGGGCGACGTCCCGCGAATGCCTGCTCGCGCGCTAATTTCGCGAAAATTGCAGCGGAGCGGAGGAACGACCGGAAGCCATCGTACGTGTATAGTGTATACAGGCGCTGCCGTGGCCGCGCGTGACGGTACTTTTAATGGCGAACCGCGAACCAGAACCGCCATTACGACATTATTAAGTCCGTGACCGGGGCCCCGGGAAGCGATCGACGAAAGGAAAATTAATTTTCGGTCCGGCTCGAGTTTTCCCGCAACGCCGGAGAACCGCCTCTAATGAAATTCCCCTTTTCGGCGATCGCCGACCGACAGATTAGTCCGCTAATTGCGCGTAATTAAGGGCTGGGATCGTGGCTCTTCGATGCTCATATCCCCTTCGAATGTCCCGGAGACAGGAAATTTACAGAAATTTTACTCGGAAGAAATTCGACTGAACGAAGTTCGTCTGAATATATTCATCCGACCACTAATATTTCCCCGGATATTCGCGAGTGCCATTTGCCACAAGCTCCTTTAGTAGCAACAAAATATCAACCCTGCGAGTTCGACCAAAGGACAGCGGCCTCTCTAGCCCAGTTGCTTTCATCCCGGAAAATTTTCTGGCGAAAACCAGTGGAGAGAGAGAGAGAGAAAGAGAGAGAGGAGGCGGTCGAATCCCTTTCAAGCCGGGGGTCCCTTAGGGCTCGCATGATCGATACCGATCGTTGCACCGAAACTCCCGGCTCGGAATGAACGGTTTTCTCCCCTCGGGATCGGGTCTTGGCTCGGCTGATAGCTGCGCAGGCGACTCGACGGAGAAATGAGGCAGAAAAAGTCCCGATCCCGCAGACCTGTTCCGCGTTCCCGGCGATTGGCCAGTGGCCTGATTTTCATGGTCGACTGGCCGCGAGATAGATTAAGTATAACGTTCCCTCCCCCATCCCCCACCCTCCTTTGCGTCTCTCGCCTTTCTCTACTAGCCCCCGAATGTTGTGTATCCTTTTTTGGCCGACGACGACGGCTGCGGCGACGAGATACGACGGCGAATTTCACGTTCGCGTGGTTTTACGCGAGCGGTAATTTTATTTCGCAGATTACCCGACCTCCACCCCTCGGCCGAACGAAACGGAACACTGTAAATCTTCGAGCCCGACCGCAGCGGACACTTAAACGCGGCCAGAATGAAAATGAATTCGAGAAACTGTCGCGAGAGTTTGCTTGTTCCCAGCGAACTCGGAAAATTTCAGACAACAAGGAACATGGCCGATACTCTGAACAAATTATGAAGTCTTTCATTAAATTAGGATGTACGCACGCGTGGATGCGCTTCCTCTTTCTGCGATCTTGAATAACTTTAAGTTATAATTAATTTTAATTGGTTATATCGATCGTAATTTATCTTCAGGATAATACAAAGTTTTATTCGCGGCGCAAAGGTTCGATCATTTACAACAACAAATAGACATTTTGTGACATACTAAACGCTGGATTCGGATTTGAATCTCCTGGTTCGAGAACCACGTTAGCTATTAAAAATGTTTTTATCATTTTTTAAAAGAAGGAAGGTATTTTGTCCTAGACTCGCTAGAGGACGATGATCGAAGGCAATTTGAGAAACGTATTTATGCTGAATGGTGACATATCAGTAACTAGCGAGAAAGTCTTTTCGACTTGGGGACGGTGTCAGAACTAATGTCTTTCTCGAACTGTAATTTTTTTGCCCTGGTTGATAATTAATTAATTGGTTATCGATCGTAATTTATCTTCGGGATAATACATAGTTTTATTCGCGGCGCAAAGGTTCGACCATTTGCAACAACAAATAGCCATTTTGTGACATACTATAACATACACTGTGATATACAATAACTTTAAGTTATTATTGTCACTGTATTCCTGACAAATGGGATTACCATTGTGAGAGCTTATAAAGGGATGATCCCGTTAAAAAAAAAATTAACGCGATCTTGAGATTCCTAAAAAAAAAAGTAAATGGAAGAAAGTAGGAAAGTTAGTGGAAAATTTCAGACACGAGGCAGCGGCGGCCGTATGAGATTGTTTCCAGCCGTTGCGGGAATTTGTTTAACGGCGCGCAGGCCGATATTAAAAGCTCGATGAAAATCGGAGGCGCGAGGCGTGTTTCTGTATTTATGCAGGGCCGAGTTTAACTAGCGGCAGCCGCTTTTCAGTTGTTCGATCGTCGTGCGCGTTGAAAGGTAAATGAAACTTCATAACGAAGTCCCCGGTCTGGCTGACTGGCTGGCTGGTTGGCGCGCGTTTGCGTTCTCGCGTTTGCGTTTCACTCCCCGCGATTTGTACGCGCAACAATTGCCAGCGATACGCGTTTACAGTTTACAGTTATTCATCGGCCGGCCCAGCTCGACGCGCTCAAACGCCAAGGGTTTCTGTTTTTCCCATTCTCTCTCTCTCTCTCATTTTTCGTTTCTTCTCTCTCCTCCACCGAATGTTTGTTTTTGTTACCCAAGCGTCATTTCGGCGGCCGCGATCAAACGAATCCGCTCGCTTTGTACCTTGTTTCCCTCTATCAAGACGCGTTATTTGTGTAACGCGACGATTATTTTTAAAGTGGAATCGGCCAGTTTTTTTCCACTGCGATTTGTCCCGGTGTAGTAGATGCAGAGCGCGTGGATACAGATTTCGCTGCGAGGTCTCGTTTCTCTTTACGAAAATATACCATAAATTGTTTACAAACAATTCCTTTGTCACATTTTTCCTATAAATACAAGGTCACTCGGTTACAAAATGTCGATGTATCGGGCTGACATTTACTACTTCGAGAATTTATTATTTAAAAAATGACTGAAAATTTTGATTGTAGCATGGATATTAGTTTTATAATATGCGACTAGAAAAAATGATTTTATACTTTTTAAGCAGTTTTTAAAAACGTGGTATTTTTTAAAAATCTTTTTTTTACATAATTATTTTCTGCTTTTCAGTCTTGTGCGTGTGAAATATTTCAATGGATTTTTAACATTTCTACCAGGTTATGAAATTATAACAGAGACATGTACTAAATTTCAGACAGTATTACAACCGCGACATATCGAAAACAATCGGGAATGAAACGTTAAATATTTAATTATTTTCTCCGAAACGGATAGACTTTTAAAAAAATTTTTTTTAATTTTCAATTTGAAGTCTCATCAGAAAGTTAGTTTAAAATCAATTGCAAAATTTGTCACCGAACAGACAAACAAGAAACCGAGCTAATAAAAACGTGGTAAAATGTAAACGTAGTCACTTCGAATGTTCCGTAAGTTCGGTGGATGTTACAGGAGCGATAATATCAGTATTGCGTATGTATGGAGGTTGGTTTTAGCTAATTTTTGCATCGGGCAGCGATAATATTAATTAGTTGTCGCAGCCGGAGCGTGGAGCGGATAAACACGACCGCGTTACGAGCCGGCGCGACGCGGATAATTAAAACGCGAACGGTCGTGGCGTGCAGCGCCGGTGATTTCTAATCAAACGGCAATGGATACGTAGTTTATCAGGCGTGAGACGCAACGGGCGAATTGTGGGATCCGCGACATTACGGGATCTCTCGCAATGTTCCCTGTCCGGCGGCTTGCAGCCGAAACATCCACGCGGAACAGCTCGACGCCCGTTTCCGACCGCACCTAACGGAAGTTTCGCACGTTTCACCTGCGTCCCTCGTGTTCTATAATCGCGAACACGATACGCGCCGTCTGCAAACCCTCCTCTCTCTCCTCTCGCTCTACCGCTGTCGCTTCTCCGATCCAACGGATTAGCTGTCAAGATCGACAGCGCGATGGCGGTTTCCTTTCGAACCGACGACGACCGCGTTGATTTCCATGGAAAATTGCTCCATGTCGCGTTTCGGGGACACCGTCGACTTCTACCTTGACTTTCAATTCCCACGCAGGAACATTGCGCAACCGCTGTAAAACGTGTTTCTACTTCTTTACGATTCTCTTGCTACAAAAATACTTCCTTTTTTTTATTGAAGCTCTTTAGACCCTTAGTTGGGTCCATTTCGCTTTGCAATTTGGTTTTACAGAGTTACCAGTTGATAATACGTAACATAAGATTTATATTGATAGTTTACAATCTGTAAGATAATTGTGAATACAAACGCAAGCCTTAATATTAGGGTTTGCTATAAACATGTTAATATTTAAAGGTAGTTAGGATAAAGGATAAAGGAAGATACTTGGTCCCCTTAGGGTTTCAAGTCCATACACCACTCCCTTCTCTTTCCAATTTCACCTATCGCCTAATTTCAATCAAATCCAACAGGACCTACTTTTTATGGTGGGTTCCGAACCACCTTTTTTGCCAACAACACGTGGCCAGTACCCAGACAAGTCACCGCCTGAAGTATACTGTACACCCATGCGGTCACCCATCCAAGCCCGGCCCACGTCCAACAACACTGTTTAACTTCGGTGATCGCACGGGAACAGGTGTTTGCAGCGAGGCTATGGTCGTTGACTATTTAAAGGTAGTTGGAAACCCATTTTATATAGAGAATCCAATAATTTGTTCCTCTGATTGTTATACTTTTCGCACTGCCAGATGACGTGGTTTAAAGTTTCATCGCTTTGGTTGCAACTACACTTGCCGTCGGAGTGATGGCAGTGCTACGCACGCATTCTATTAATCGTGGTAATGAAACCTCTCTTCAAGCCTTTATGGGAGAACCAGGGTTTGGAACTTTCACGGAAAAAATATTGAAAATAATTTTTGCCCTTAAATGGACCTTGCCTCCTGATAATTTCTTCAGAATTATCTTTGGCCTGTTTCTTGTATTTTTCGTAAATATCTGTGAAAGGAACCTTCGAAGTAGCCAATTTGGCAGGCTTATCCGCCTCCTCATTGCCTTGTATGCCAGAGTGAGATGGAACCCAGATTAATTTGACATAATTGTCCTGTTTATTGCTAATAAAAAGATTATATTTCCGTTTGATTTCAAATATGTGTGGATGTGTCTTTACATTTACAGTGGGGGATTGTAATGCCATTAAACAACCAAGAGAATCCGAAAAAATAAGAAAGTTGTGATTTTGGTGTTCTAATATAATTTCAAATGCATCACTTAGAGCTAAACATTCGGCAGTGAAGATCTGGACATGGGCAGGCAGATCCAACACAATTAGTCTCCTCAATTTTACCACCGTCAGTGTATATTTTGTAGGAGTTTGTGTTTTCGCGAATCGCATTGAGATACAAAAATACTTGAGAAAGAAAAGGATCGAGAAAGAATTGCTTCCAGATTCCAGCAATTGAAAGTATCGCGAACGCAATCGAGGGAAATGTCTGCGTGTTGTCAGACAGGTACAATTTTGCAAATGCTGTTCTTGTCGAAACAATTGTTAATAAACACTTGCAGCAAATAGATGGACTGCGCATTCGTTCGTTTTCATTAGAATGATAGAAAACGAATTTTTTTTTTCTTGAGCCACTGAAACCTATTATAGGTTTATTTCGGCTTTAACAATATTTTTTAACAGTAGTTTTACAGTTAGTGTACAATGACAAAATTAATAATATGTAAAGATGAAGATTGCAGTCGCATAAAAACTGAAAAATATATTTACAGGCTTTAACATTAGGTTTAGCAAAGAAAATGTCCGCTTTTAGTGGTAGAAAAAACTTAATTTTACGCAACTTATTAACTAATTTAATTCTTTGAGAATCATAAAGAGAACACTGCGATAAAACATTATCTAAGTCCTCGGAGCTATAACTACACTTACAACTAGGATCACCACGTCGAACCAGAATCAAAACGAAAATTTAATTGAATTTGTGTCGTTTTACCAGATTAATCAGAACTGCCCAGTGATAATACCGGTACCGTCAGGAAAATGATAACAAATGTGTAATTTTCGTTCTGCTAAATGAGAAGAGTCGGCAATGCTCGGACCAGGTTCCACAGATAGAATATTTTTATTGCGCGAAAGAGCCGCGCGTATACTCGTGTTTACTGTCTAATATACAAATGGAATAACAAACTGGCGATCTGGAAGCTGAAAATGCACTTGATGATTCAATTAAAATGTATATTACATTTGGTGGTACATCGGTTTTTTGGCAAACACAGAGACAAGAGGCAACTTCCTGCTCTCGCATAACAAATGACCGTGCCCCCGACAGCACCGCAACTTCCCCGAGCATAGTGCATTCCCGTTATCGTGACGTAAATATGCAGTTTCTGCTCGAGCATACCATTTTCCTCTTGGTGCACAGCAGGTGCGCCGATACTTAGACCGGCGGCGTACTCACGGCCGCGGAACAAACTCGCGCTGCCATAATACAGTTGTACCTCTCCCGAATGTATAGTAACCTTATCGAGATAGCCCTGGGACGTGGTTATCTGCGCCGGGAAGCAGCTGCGGGATGCGGGATGCGGAATGCGGGAGAGCCGCGCAGGACAATCTGCGTAACTCGTCTTCTTCGGGCTGGTTTTGAGCACGGTTGAAAACTGGTTCGACGGTTTATGGGCATTGTCGTAGAATTTACTGGGAGAATAAGGCGGAACCAAAGTCATTCGTGTTCATCTAGAATGTATTGCAAAGACGACAGACAAGAAAAACAGCCGGATGTGTTTGCGTTCGCAAACGGGCCTCCCTAAATTGCAGTGGCACGGTTAACGGAATAATTATCGAGCTATAATAAATCGTGTACACGGGAGCACACGGCACTTGGCCGCAATCGCGAAAAGCTTGGCCGTCGAATAATTCGCGATTTCCCAGCGGCGTGGCGCAGCGCCGGAGAACAGGGCTTCGGGTATCGAGTTACGATAATTTATACTTGCCGCGGAAATTCTGCTCGTTTTAATTGGCCCGTGTCGAATTACCGGGAAATTTATATTTTAGAACGCCGCACGATGTATTGCGTCGTCCTTCCCCCCATTCCCTAAATCCCCCACCCCCGGGCCGTTTCTACGCAATTAAATTGTTGGTCGATCGGAAAAGCGTTCTGCTACGCGAATCATTGGCGTTGTTGTTCGACTTGGATGGCGTCGAGCAGCCTTGAAAGTCAATTTTATTCCCTGAATAAATTCATCGACGCGGGGTGTTGCCGATGGGCTGCGATACTTTCCATAATTCGATATTTTCGCCCCGGGACTCAATCATCACTCTTTTCGCGAACGTCCGGTCGCGACCCACGCGATGAATAATAAATAGTGGCGCCGTGCGCGTGGGGTGGAGTGCTATTATACTGGTCGGGACGTTTAACCGTTGCTGTTCAACCGGAGGGTTCATTTTTATTTAACACTAGCTTTGTGGAGACATTTTATTATTATTATTATTATTTATTTATTTTATACGGACTGATGTCCTTTTATACAATTGTATACAGTTTATACAGTACCCAACAAAAACATCCTGTAAACAGGAGCCAAGTTCTCTATGGCCGTTAAAAGTTGTGAGATCAAACAAAATACGGCCAAGTCCGTTAGCTCACAAATACCTCTTACAATACTGAAAAAAGCGTTCGTAAAAATTAATTTAAAAGAACGCTATTTAATTTTTAAAGAGTTACATGGAGGGCCAAATTATTCATACTTGGCCGTTACTTTCTAAACCTATGGCCATGAAAGATGTTTGGTAGCGGCCAAGTATGAATAAGTTGGCCCTCCATGTAACTCTTTAAAAATTAAATAGCGTTCTTTTAAATTAATTTTTACAAACGCTTTTTTCAGTATTGTAAGAGGTATTTGTGAGCTAACGAACTTGGCCGTATTTTGTTTGATCTCACAACTTTTTACGGCCATAGAGAACTTGGCTCCTGTTTACAGGATGTTTTTGTTGGGATTTCATCTATTTTTGTTTAAATATTCAAAAGACTACATACGTCATGTGGTTCGGCATACACTATGTGCTTCGGATACGGCCTTCTGAAAATTTCGTTATTTTCGCGGTAGGAAGCACCGTTCCCGAGATACAGCCACTTTTTAAGACTAGCTCGGCTGACCATCCCTACCACTTAAGTTACGCTTTTTTTAAGGTGTAAAATTTCAAAGTTCATTATTTCAAACTTTGGTCTTACAAGTTCTAATTTGTACAAGAGTCCATGATTAAATTCAATTTAAAAAGAAAAAATTTTTTTTTTAAATAAAAAAAAGTAAAATTTCAAACTTTGATAATTATTCCATCGGTTGTGTATTATGGTGGACCTATGTTCCAAATTTCAAGCTTCTAGGTCAATGGGACAAACCCAAAAGGTATTGATGATCTGTCAGTCAGTCAGTCAGTCAGTCAGTCAGTCAGTGACAAATTTAGCGATTTTTGTGGTCCTATATCTCGGAACCTACTAATGTTGGAACATTAATGTTTTGCCAATATTGAGACATGATAGCAGTTAACAAGTGTACGAAATTACATCTCTCCATCTGCCTCCAGTTCCGAGTTACAAGTCTCTAAAAAACGGCCAAGTTGTTTCGTGTAAAAGGAGGTAGTGCGAGAACTTGGCTGATGCACTACCGTGCACCTAGATCACTAATAAACAGAATAAAACCTTAATTTTAAGTATTAACCTAGAATTAAGATACGTATGGACTGCACAAAACTAAACAAATACAGGTACTATTAACGAATAGTACTGCGCAATTTTGTTTCGAATGCCTGTAGCGTGCCATTAAAAAAATTAATATTCTTATAAAATATGTTAGAGCTAGCAATAATGCGATTTAATGGATCTATTACTCCACATGAGGATTTGGATTTCATTGTTTGTAATCCTGCTCTGTTTCTCAAAATACGTTCAGGTACATAGAAGTTGATTTGCTTCAGGAGTGCGGGACAATCGATATTATTGTTTATCAAATTAAAGATGAAGCTCTGGTCGGAAACTGTTCTACGATCTGATAATGTTTCAAGGTTGACTGTGTTTAATATTGTAGAGTAATTATGATCAAAGATTGACATTGGGTTGTTTATCTTGTATGCACAAAATCTGAGGAATCTATGCTGCACTCTCTCTAGCATGATTGTATATTTAACGCTTTTCGGAGACCATATAGTTGAAGCAATTCCAACTGGGGACGGACAAGGGTTATAACCTAAGTATATGGATAGAAATATATTTATATGGATAGATATATATTTATTGAAATAAAAGAATCTCTCTATTACTCTATAACTTATAAGAAATAAATTTGTTGAATGATTCCTTACAGATGCACCTCCCGAATCAGAATAGTTTTAAATTAAAAATATTATTAATAATATATTTTTATGATCGTCGATACGGAACGAGAAACGAAACGGAATAGAATGAAATTTTCGTTGGTGGTTTAATTAATCATGAAAATGTGCTGGGTTTATATTCATTGTTGATTTTATGCTGTTTATATTTGCGCTCGTTTATATTTACTTACTTAAAACACAAAAATTGTAGTCTAATTTCATTTCCTCCGCGATTTTAGCGAACGAATTTTCAACTCACTGTGCACGTCATAAATGCCCAACGTTGTTTGTAAACGATAAATGTATTTCCTTAACAATTTCATTCACTGAATTTCAACGACCAACAACTTTCATCCAATACTGCAGGTGTCTTGAAAGAGTCGTCAGTTTTGCCGAATAAAAGAAAAAGATAAGAAGAGACGTGAAAAAGTTGCTCGGCGTTGCTACAGCGTGATCGTGGCTTTAGAAACACTGCTCGCCACAGTAAAATAACGAATGTGGAATGAGCAAACGTACGATATTTACGTTGTGACGTTCCAGACAGCGAAGGCCGGAGTCAAAAAGTGGAAAGTGGAGCGCGCGATTATTAATGCGTTTCCACCCTTGGGCGAAATAATGATAACGGGGGTGGTGGAGGGTGCTCTAGACATTCGAGGGTTAGCGTACGTCAAAAGCTAGAGCCGAAGACGGGGTGGTTGTGAACGACGTGGGATCGCAAGGGGGAGGAAAGAATTCGGGGTGGCTCGTTAGCCAGGTAATTTCGTTTTGGTAATTTGTCATCGAGCACCGACGCACGCGTTCTCGTTTGGAAAGTCGCGGGGAACCACCCTTGCGAATGGGAGAGCCTAACCTCGCCCCCCTAACCGAGAGAGAAAGGGATTGGAAAAAACCACGGATCTTCTAGGGCGTGATTAATTCGCTTTTTCGTGTCGGGTCTCGAAAATCCTCCGGCTCTCCCGAGTGAGCATTGTTACGAGCAACGCGAACGATAAAGGAGAGGATGAATCGCGAGTAGGGTTGCCGAAGGAACCTCGATTCGACGGGTTGAAGTATTCGGGTCAGCCGGAATCATTTTTTAAAACCGAAACTCCGACCCACCCCCGCGGCGGTTTTACGAATTTCGCGAAGCGCGGACAGCACGCTGGGGCTTGAAAAATTCGAGAAGATACGGAGACGTTGACAACGGGATGATCGACGGATCTCGGATTCCAGGTCGAGCTTTCAATCCCATCGAAACCGCGGGATTTCGCAGGATGCGTTCGGCTCTACGCTGACATCTTCTATTTGATTCGATTTTGTTTGTCCACAGGATCCGAGTATCCGAGGAAATCTGGCTAGTCCAAAAATTGTCAATCGTTTGAAGATTTTCGAAAAATTTCATTCAGAGAAGAATCTCTTTGATCAAGAGATTCAACGTAGGAAAACTATACCGTTAGTGATATATTAATATCAATATAAATGTTACGTCGTGATGATCGAGGGACACTCAAGGTAGTAAAGCTTAAGCCCGGTTAGATCGCGGACGCGTCGACTCGCAAATGCCCTCGCACGATTGTTTTACTACCTGCCAAATTAATATTGGGTAGCCAGTTTAATGAGTTAAGTGATTGCAAAGACAACTATCGATTTGATTCGAAGGGAATACATTAAAGGAGCGTTTCATCTCGGACCTGCTAGTGGACTCGTCAGTAAGACAATTCAAGCAGGTCCTGCCTTAGACGCTAGCGCACGCAAAGGTCTCGAATGATACCGCGGTATTTAGCGCGAATGTCCCGATCGTTGGACAGTGTAATACCGTGATGCAAACTCTCGAAACTCGTACTATGTGGTCGAAAAGACAACGGTCGGTGCGTTGTACTTGTCTATTCGCGGACTCAATAATATTGCTTATCCGAAAGCTCAGAGTGAACTGTTGGAATCTGATTTCCTGTCCGTTCGCGATCAAGAAGAAATACACTGATTGGATCCTGCCGAATGTTGCAGTTACCAATCAGCATCCTCAAGAATGTTTAGTTCTCTTTCCCGTTGCTCTGAACGAGGCCTTTTTCTGAGAAGAGGGGGAATATCTTAATAAGACGTTTAGAAATCGTTGGATATAAACGTATGGTCCAATTCGTTGGCCACCGCGTTCTCCAGATCTGTCTCCGTTGGATTTTTATCTTTGGGGATATCTGCAATCTGTTGCATACGATACGGCAATCAATAATGTTCAGGAACTTCGAAATCGCATAACAACTGCATGTAATAACATAAACGGAGACGCCCTAATTATGGCAACAACGAAAAATCTAATACAAAGAGCGTAGTTCTGTATCATTGAAGGTGGATCGCAGTTCGAACATCTAATGTAACTTGATTTATATTTTAAGAAATAATTCTTCATTAAAATTACGTTTGCACCAAATTTTCAAGTTTGAGGTCATTTCAAGGTCATAGTATAGTACACTGTTAAATTCGTCTCGACATCAGAAACAATCCTATGATGTCCAAAACATATAGTGCCATTTAAAAAAGTCAAGGTGACCTTTACTTTTTTACGTAAAAAACATTTTTTTCAGATTTAAAAATATGCGAACATGTAGCTCATCAAGTACTGAGAAACTTTTGTCTAAAACATTTTTTAATTGCACTACTAGAAATGCGTAAAAAAAGCTGACATAACTTAACGGATACACCCTGTATACAAGAAAATAGACATCTGGCAATGTCTTAAATGGTCGCCGGATGACCCTAGTTCACTGAATCTTCGAGGATGATTTTTAGTCACGAACGCACTATAAATATTGTTCGAAAGAAACCACGTGTCCTGTTCCTGAGCGACGGTACAATAAATGCTTCGTAGTATTTCATAAATTTGCAGGTTCCACGAATGCATAAAGATCGGCAGTCATCAGGTTAACCTCGCATAAATCAGGCGCAGTGCTAGCGGCCTTGGCAGCGCCACGCCTCAACGGAATTGATCCTGACTGTTTTTGCAGGATCCAGGTGATCGAGATTCTAGGAGTGGGGCCTCTGAATCGTGCAGCGTCGATGAGCGTCGTTGCGGAATCAAGGAACCGCGTACACGTGTTTCGCAAGCGAATCGAGCGCGTTGCAGTTTGCAGGCAAAGGTGAACGAGTGAAAGAAGGAGCCAAAGAGAAGGGAAGAGAGAAAGAGAGGGAGAGGAAGAAGGGCTGATTCGGTGGCGGGGACCAATATAAATGCAAAAGCGATTCGGTTCATCTCGAAAAGGAGAGGAAGAGAAAAGGAAGGGCTAGGAGAGGGTGAGGAACGTCGGGGAAGGTTAAAAACACGAAAACCGGATCCTATTGATATTCCAGTCGGTGCTACCGGAAACCTCGGGCTGCAACGAGCTTGTCCTTCGATCACGAGACAGTGAGAGAGAGAGAGAGAGAGAGAGAGAGAGAGTTTCCTCGTTCTTTGCGTCTCGTTAGAAACCCAGATCCCGGAAACCACCCTCCTATCTTCTCTCTCTCTCTCTCTCTCGATCTTTCTCTTCCTCTTTCGCACTACCGCGTTTATTGTTTGCCGCGATTCGATTCACATTCTCGCGCTTCTCTTGACACTCCCGGTGCAATTTGCTCTTGTACCCTTTATCCGTCAAGTCTCTTTGCTTGACGTTCATCCGCGCCGTTTGTCTCGTCATCGTGCTTGGCTGACTGCGTTTCAGGAAATCGTTGTTTTCGACGTTCGATAACATTGGAATTTGTATCGATGGGAAATACCGGGGAAGTGGGACCACGTGGCTGGAATGTCGTACACATTGCTTTGTTCATCCTGGTTTGGCTGCGGAGGCCTTGGGAAAGGATATTTCATATTATTTCGAGTGACCACAGTTCTAACTATTCGAAGATCCGAAGCCGTTCATTCGATCGGTGTTTGTACTCTTGCTTGTGTTAGACATTCCTCCGACATGAAAGTTAGGCTATTTCTCGAAATTGGAATAACCTACAGCAGAAATTTCAATCCGGAAGAATTCTCTTTACATAATGGCAGTGGCCGCATTAATGCATGCTCGTGAAAGCCAGGTTTCCCAGCAAGAGTGAAATGAAGTCGGGCAACAGTTGACTGTCCTCGCTCGGTCCTCGCGGACTCAGACTAATATTTTACGAGTTATCCCGGGAACGAGGAAAAATTGGAGGCGACGCGCGACGAGACAACTCGCAAGACACCGCGCGCCAACTGATCGCGACAGGCTGTTAGAAGCGTTTCGCGAGGAAGCATTATGTGGAGCACGTTTGACTCGTAAAGAGGACAAAGTAGCGGTGTGTCCTCCGCATTGCGGTAATTTAGTTTTCGAGCCTGGTGCGCGTTCCCCGCGGGAGAGATTTCCGGGTTGAAACCCCGAACGAGAAACTTCTCCCGGCCAATAAAAACATTATTATTTCGGAAGTTCTGCTGTGAGTAACGAGGGATTGGCACGGATTTCAAACGGCGCCGAAGCACGTACAGACTCGAACAATTGTACGATGGTAAAATTCGTAGAACAACGAACACGAGGGAATCCCACGTTTGAGCCCGGTGTTGATAATTCGGTTAGCCGGTACATTAGTCGGAGAAAGGATCCAGGATGCATCAAAGTCCGGGGATCCACGGGAAAGTCTACGACGACCACACGGTTCAAGCCACGGTGAAACCGCGGGTCGACGTTATTAACGTCGGCCAAGGGTGGCCGGCTTGTCGCGTGGTCGTTGTTTAATCGGCCTTCTAATCCGACGCGATCATGGCTGCTGATCGGCCGCCTCCTGGATTAGCCGGAAAGATTAATCGATCGGGAACACGCGACGCCACCCGACGACCATCTCCTACGGCGTAATGAGTTCGTTTTCGAACGAGGATCTTCGGAACGAATATTTTTTTTCAATGATTTGCTTCATTGTTTTTGTTAGACACAATCATAACGGTTTTCATGCGGAACCTTTAGCGAGCGGTGAAATGTTTTTTGGTAGTTACCTTGTACCCTTGCTGTTAAACACACTGTATAATCAGCTGTGAGAATTGTTTTGGTTGGTAGTCACCTTATACGTTTACCCTAGTAGCACAAAATATATTCATATAATATTAAAAAGAGATTCAATCTCTTCTTATTATTTAAATATACATACAATATTTATTTTATATTAAGTAACAAATATTTCTTTTTAAATATGCAGGAAATATCTATTTCATGTTACGAGAAAAATACTTTTTTCTAAATACAAAATGAATCTTTATTTAATATTAGAAATAGAATATTTTTTCCTAATGTACAGATAACATTTTTTTCTTATTATAAAATAAATCTTTGGGTAATATCAGAAATTATATAAAATTATATAATATAATCTAAAAATTTATTAATTGTGTTAAGATCCTTTGGAAGATAAAATGGAATATTCCCTCAAGCAGTGCACAGAAAGTAATAGATATTCATAGTTTCTAATTTTTGTTATAACTTTTTCTTACATTTGAAAATTTTATTGAATGTTATTTAAATATTAAATTTATATTTTTCAAATATTGGATTCACATTTACTTTATATTTGTTTAAATATCTAGTTTATATTATATGAATATTTAGCTTATATTCTTTAAATATTCAATTTATATTTCTTGTACATGTATACAATATTCAGATCCAATATTTTTCTCATATGAAAAAATGTTTGAAATAAATATTTGAAAAAAATATTTATCCAATATTTTTATGCTACTAGGGTACCGTTGGAGACATTTTTAAAAATGTAAGCAAACGGACACGTTTGCGAGCTGTACAGGTGCGTTACCGCAAAAGACACACTCGATTATTGTACGTTGATCGAATAGCACGCGTTAGGTTGAGCGAGGCATAATCTTTAGCTTTCCGGTCATTTGCGATTTCGTGCGTTTAGTGTCTCAACTTATTAATTTTTGTAGCGATTTCAGTTTGGCTGTTAATATCAGGTAGCGAACGCCTGCGTGTATTAATCTGTTATCTATGTGTTATTAAATAATGCGTATTATTTTGTATATCGTGTGTAGGGAATACATCTAGACTGCTCAATCGAGCTTTTTCCATACGAGTTCAATTTCATTGTTCAGATACCGTCCATTCTACCGAAACTCCCACAAAGAGAAGCAATTTTAGAGCAATCCTCCATCACCTTGTGAACTCATTAGATTCGATTGATTTTCTCGAATTTCTCGCGAGGCCCTAGGTGAAAGTTTCATTCTGCCAGAGAAAGTCGGTTGGTGACGTTAATCATGGTACTAATTGTTTATTAACGACGATTGAAAATTAATACAGTTCAAGTACAATTAATTCAATTTGTAGGAGTATTGTATAGGGGATTCGTCATTCTACGAGACAAAGTCCCAGAGCTGTCTGAATCGCTGTGGGGGCGTTTGAATCACGATCGCGGGTCTTGAAGGCGAGGTTTGGTGCCGGACGATAAAGTGTTAACTCGGTTTGCGGTGGAATCGAGCGTGAAGGGTGGCCCGGTGGAAAATCGAGGGTGAAGTAGCGCTCGGTTTGTTGAAAATCGCGGAGCCCAGCACGGTGGCAAGTGGCGCGGACGCTCGACATGCGGCGGGGCTCATTTTTCTGCGTTAAGCAACCTTAGAGAACCCGAGAGAGAGAGAGAGAGAGAGAGAGAGAGAGAGAGAGAGAGAGAAATATACGGAGGTTTCTCTCGAGATCGCGCGGCAGGTCGTAACGCGGGACCAGGGGCCCGGCAAAGAAGGAAATCGCGGGAAACGGAGCGAGTAACCGGAGAAAATTCGCCGAGAAATGAAGGAGCCGAGATACGAAGGGAAAAATCTCGTATCCCACCGTCGGAGATATAGCAAAAAAAAAAAGGTAGAAATTGTAAAGAGACAGAAAAAGAGAGAGAGAGAGCGAAAGAGAGACGACGGTATTACAATTTCAAATGCAATTCCTTGGGAGCCTGGCCTCGACGGGCCGTTCGACCTATCGAACTCGAAACGACGACACCCGTAAAACAGTCCGCGCGAGTACGAGTAACTACGGACCCAGGCTAGAGCCCCACTGTTTCGCATTACCGGGATTAAACGGCTCGGAAAATGGCTGCCGATATAAACGATTCCTTCGAACCCCGGGTTCTCTTCTTCTTCTTCCTCACCCCCTCCCCGTCTCTGTTCGATAAGTCGCCAGGAGGAAACGATGTCGCTCTTAAAATAATGAAACGTCCTTTCCCGCTACCGCCTCCGCGCCCCCTTAATTGGATGAAAACAATTAACGCCGAGCCCCGTGGACCGCCGAGCATTCGACGAGCCGGCTGGAATTCCATTTTCCTTATTAGATACATTTGCCTCTTTTATTTTTATCGCGGACCTACCCACCCCTCTAACTACTTTTTATCTCGGAACGATCGAGCTAGATACCTTGCAGTCGATTTTAGAAACGTTTCCTCCTAATTAAAATTTTGGAGGATCCAAGACTCTCTTTGTTTATCTTTCCTCTCTTCTCAGAACTCTTCCTCTTCTACTTCTTCTTCTACGGAGACGGGGATTAAGTGTTTTCAAACTCTCCGGATTAATTAATTTGCCGGTGATCCCATTGCAGACTATTGCATTTTGCATGTGCAATATTTGCATTTTAAAATCGAACATTCCTGCAACAACTTAATACATAGCAACGCTAACATCGATTCGAGAACGACGTCAATTCTTCCGGTATGTTTCCGTAGTAACGGTAAACCGAGATTGTCTCGTTTTAATGTTTGATTGCCAATTAAATCGGTAGAATAGAATGAACCAATACATTATATCGAACAAACACGACGATACTGCTGTTGGTTCATACAAACGCGTGGAAATTGCTCGACGGACCAAATGAACCGCGATCGCGCCGCGAGATTGATAAGAATAAATTTCCAAGCGTTGTTGTCAGCATTGTCGCAGGCACGAAAAAAGCTCGGTAATCGATGTCACCGAGGGAACGGACGGGGGGATTAAATCTTCAACCGTTATCGGACGAGCAGGGATGATAAGCTACGATGCGCAGACCGCAGATAAGCCGCTCGGACGTGTCGTCGTTTCGCGTCGTTTCCGATGGAAGAGATCAAACGCGTGTGACGGCTTCGTTCGAGCCGCGGAACGATCCTGAGTGCGATGAACAGGTCGACGACGATCTGCCGTCCCGACGAAAATCGCCGATCCTCCGGGAAAAAATCGAGAAATCTACCAATTCAACCTTTCCCCCCTTTTCCGCCACCCGTTGCCACACTGTCGGCTTTTGCACGATTATTTCTGTTCCGGGCTTGTTGAAATTGTAAAGAGTTCTTTTTATCCGACGTCCACTTCATCTAGTCAACGCAGTAATTTTTATTTTCAAGATCCCAATTACTAGAATTTTTATTTATTCATTTTCATTTCCCGAATTGCAGATTTTATTTAAAACGTACAATGATTCGAACCAATCTTTTGTCTCGCAAGAGCTCCGAGGCTTCGACGGTCCAAGTTTCAATCAATTTTCCAATTTTGTTTATGGAAACATTAAACAATATCCGTGAGCGTGGGAGAGCTCGAAAAAATGTAATCCACATCAAGATCCGCGCTCATTATATTTTATTTATCCGTTGTAATCACCGAATGCAGATTTTCTATATTTATTAAGCACAATGCGATGCACATGTATACGGCGAGCATGTACATTAATTGTTCATTATGCAACGTTCCATGGGTTCGATCAATTCTCCATTTAAACGGGGACAAAGCTAAATAATTTCTATGCCCCAGGGGAAGCTGGCAGCATTACAATTTGCATAAAAAAATTTCATTATATTTTCATTCATTGCGCGCAACGCGATGCACATATACAGCATTTTAGATCGATTTTACAGACATTCCGAAGGTTCGATCTATTTAAATGATGACCGAGCGAGATAATTTCAGTGCCCAAAGGAGTAGCCGAAAAGTTCTAATTTGCATAAAGATCCATGGTATACACGGTTACACCATGCCGTAATTTAGTTCTACCGCGGTGCAGCATTAATTGCAGTTTCTGGGTCGGGTTTTGCAGCGTTGGTGGGCTCGGTCTCGCGTGAAATTGTACATACTGCGTATTTGCAGTGGTTGTGTTCCCATAAGTCTGCGATAACACTAACGATAATAATACTGGGACGATAACAGCCGGGCAAAAAAAAGGAAAAAGAAAGAAAAGAGAGAGAAAGAGAGCGAGAGAGAGAGATCGAGTCGTTTCAATCGTCGCGCGGCTAATGAGAATTCGCGTCCGGGACGGACCCTAGGGCCTACGGTTCATTAATTTCGAGAGCGTCTGAATATTCCGGAGTATATCGACGCGTCAACGGGAGATGGAGCTCGGCCAACGGATTAACCCAGAATGCCGAGGTCGCCTAACCGGAGATCTGGAGCATCGATAGGCCGTCGACATTCGATTCCGGGGACGGTCGGGTCGATCGTCTCTCTAGCCCGTTTCGAATCACCGAACCTGACCACGTACAACTCGGTCCCCACGATCTGTCGGGCTATAGTCGTGCCAGAATTCTCGATGAAACATCGAGAGCACTCTCCTTTAACCGGTAGAACCCTGAATGCGCTGCTTCGGGCCATTTTCACTCTAGAACCACTGAAATCTTGTTCATCTCCTTGGCCCTTGGCTTCGACTTCAATTTTTATTATTTCAATAGAGAGCTGTTGGATCAAGGAGACTAAAAAATTGGCGTGCTAAGATCTAAACGCCTTTTCTATCTGGAAGTACTCAGAAGATCGTTTATCAAGGCCTAAGTCTTGTTCAACTCCTTGGTCCCTGCTAATGACTTCAATTTTTTCGACTTTTTCCGGGGTTAATTCAGAGCTGCTGAATTTTTATTAATAATAAAAATGCTTCTCCACCTTTCTGACGAACTACAAAATAAATTGTCACTTTAATCATCTGGTTCTGTAAAATCCTGATTCGGGATATTCAAGCTGCGAAAATTGGAAAAAATAAGCCGTCAAATTTTCCCTCGGTTGCTCCAGTTTTCGCAATAGGAATTCAAGCGAAAGGAGAGGGTCTCGAACGAGCACGCGAACCGGCAATTCGCAGCCGAGTTTCGCGGAGGCTTGTAGCAAAATTCTACAGAGAGAGAGAGAGAGGGGGGCTTGCAAACGAGGGGGGTGTCTAATGGCCATGTTTTAGCGACGGCCTGTACACGGCCCGGTGAAATTCCGAAACAATCAGCTCTGATAACCCGCAGTTTTCCAACTCGGCGGCCCGCGAGCCTGCGAACACAATAAAACCAGCCGATTTTCCATTGTTCGGGGCTTCGGCGCTCTACTCGACGCACGAAGCCGGCTAGTTGAGCCTCGATAATTCGCGTGCGTGCCCCGGAAAGAGGACTCTCGAAATTCTACGTGCTCTCGATCGAGTCCCTTTAATCACTGTCCAACCCTTTCACCAATTTTCGTTCATTTATCCACTGGAGGATTGCATTTTTTCAAATGTGGAGACCTGACGCGGTTCGTGATCGATAAAAGAATAAAACGGAACCATTTGTGCGAGAGGAGCATTCTAAAAATGATTGTAATATTGAGAATAATAATGATTTTTCATCTAGCTGGATATTTGAGATTGTATTGAAATTTATTCCACTATTTTCCATAACATTTTTCAATTTTAAATAATTGCAAAATATAAAATTGACTGTGATTGGTTTAAATCAATAAAAAGTTTCTTTTCAAATTATCAATACATACATCTCGCCCGTTTTGATTTCTCTCTGGTTAACACGTATTAAATTTCCTCGCATCGAATAAAATAGCGAGTCAGAACGGTTCAGGGATGATGAACGGCGTGCCGATTTTTTCGAAGACATATTATATTGGAACAATGGTTGGACGAAGGGAGTTTCGACGCGAATCCAATATTTCCGACGATTGCTCGCATCACGGTGTCCCTGACGTACGGAGAATAGAGGACCTTCTTCGTGCTCGTAAAACGCGAACTAGCCAAGGGAGGGATAAGGTCTCTCTCTCTCTCTCTCTCTCCTGGAAAAACTAGGGGCATAAATTTTCAGAACACACGGCGAAATTCGGTTACGCGCACGAACGGCGAAAGCAAATCGGCGAAGGGAGTCGGACTGAACGCGGCAGGGGCGGGCCTTCGTCCTCCCGTGAATCGAAGCTGCTTCCTTTCCACGACAATGTCCCTCGAAAATGGATCTTCCCTTCGAGATTCGATGAAACGGTATCATACAATAATAGTAAAAATTTTATCGACCCGTGAACCCATCGAATCCCCGACAGGAATTACAAGCGTTCCGAATCTGGCGCTGTCGATCCCATTCCTTCAACGATGCTCGCAGATCGTCGTAAATCATCTTCTCATTTTGTCGATGGACGTGTCATTAGACATTCAAACATTTTTACAATATTATTCGGTAGTTCTTAAAATTTTCGAACGAAGCAACACTTTCTTGTCTTGTATCTGTTCCTTGCGGTCGAATTACAAAATTTTTGTTTTCAATTAGTATTACCGTTGAGTGAATGAATAACTCCTGAGGGTTGGTACGAGTGAATGAATGCTAGGTTGGTACGAGTGAAAATATGTAAGTTGGTACGAGCTAACGGTTTGAGAGTGTTTTGTCAAACGAGCGGATGCGAATGACTAGATGCGTAGAAAATGAGTATAAGAGACCACGTGTATTGAGAGCATAGTTATTACTTGGTTATTATTGAAATATATATATATATATCCATTGCAATAGTTATAATAAAGTTCTATATTCAGTTTATAGTTAACAAATTGTATTTACCATGGAACCGACATGTGTTCTCACAAACTCTAAAGAATTTAAATTAATAACTAATTTGGGTTAAGCAAGTGAGTATTCATACAAGTTATAATTGTTTATATTCTTCTTTTTTCTTTCTCTGCTGATTGGGTTTTTAAGGTATTGTTTCCTTTTTCTGCATTTGGTCTAACAACCATGTATTAATTAGAAACGAATTCTTACAGACGCAATTACAATGAAATAAGTTTCTTGAAAATGATTCAAATTGTGGATCGAAACGTCGAAATATTTTATGTAAATTTGCAAAATAGCTTAACTATTGTCAAGAATAATCGTACCAGCGCTCCAATAATTTTCAAATATTTATAAATTGTATTTACAACTGTTAAAGCAATTTAGAACAATTACTTTTTGTTGTTCCTATTTCACGCAGTTAACACTAGAACTACCAGACCAGTCAAAATGACTGGTGCAAACTTTTTTCGATTAGAAATATTAAACGTATAAATATGTTTCTTTGAGAAATTTTTTTAGTGAACTTCTCTATTATAGTACATATTTAAATATCGCCCGTACGAAATCTAAATAAATAAAATATTGTCATTATTAGAAGGCAATGTATGCCAACTGCGTTTAGTGCTCGGTAGTTCTAGTGTTAAATCAGACGATGTTTATTTTGCAAAAATCATTGTCATACGTTTTGCGCTTGGCAGGTTTAGATGAAGAGTCTCGAATTTAACGAACCAAATTCCTTTTCGATAGTCCGCGGCCTAAATCGGTGCTCGAAAATCCGGACCGGTCCCCTTTAGCCTACTTATCACGTAGCGCTCATCAAGGGAAAGGTTCAAGGGCCATTAGTCGCAGCCCTGACCCGGCGATAGCAACAATAATCATCACGGGGGACACGGCTCGAGACGTCGATACTCTCTCTTTCTCTCTCTCTCTCTCTCTCTCTCTCACACACACACACACACACACTCTCTCGCAAAAGCGGCAGCGTAGAAGGAATACGCATTAACGTCGCTCGATATTAACTCGGAACGAGACGAGCAAATGGAAGAACGAGAGCCTGGTTTGCTTTACGAGCCGCTCGTTTATCAACCGACTCGCCGATAAATCTATCGAGCTCTTTTCCGTGGACTTTTCCCGTTTGCCTCGGTTTTTGTTCCCGGGGACGCGTGCCGGAAGCGCGAATTTTTATACTACCCCCGGTGCCTCGAAGTATAATCGTTTCGCTTCACGGTTAGATCCGGTTATACCGTTTCTCTTGTCTATCCGGAATTATCGAGTACATCGTCTCTTTTTTAGCCCCGTGATATTCTCTCCATCCCGGACGTACGTATTTCCACGAGAGTCCGTGGATACGGCCATTCTCGATTATGGATTCTACAGGTTTGCTGAAACGGACTTGTTCCAGCGGAATTCGGATCGGTTTGGATTTCTGTCAATTTTTATTTTCCCGTGACTGCGGAAAGAAAATGTCCCTTTTTCAGGAAAGAGAACGTCGCAATTAAGGATCGATTTATTGAATTTATTGATATTCTCTTCTGAAAAGAAATCGGAGAA
This sequence comes from Lasioglossum vierecki, assembly GCA_028455595.1. Lineage (NCBI taxonomy): Eukaryota > Metazoa > Arthropoda > Insecta > Hymenoptera > Halictidae > Lasioglossum > Lasioglossum vierecki. Next base: position 5,031,395 of record CM052335.1, on the reverse strand, counting down.
TAATAGATTTCACGAAAACGCAGTATATTTTCAGTCAACATGGCCGATCATCGCGAAGCAGAATCTTGGAGGAATCGATCACGGCGTATAAGCGGAGGTAGAGCAAAGTAGTCGACACTCTCGAAAACTGAAAGCACGGTCGAAACGCAAGTTTAGCGTAATTGGCGGGCCATCAGCGTCGAAACTGCCGGAGGATCTGCGCCGGCGGAAGTTCCGGCGTCGGGACGCTGGCCGACAAGACACGGAACTTGTAAATTTCGGGTGGAGGTGGCGGAGGGTTCGAGTATTCCCCAGGGAGCATCGATAACGATCTCGAAACGATCTTCTTTCTCCCGATGAACGTTATACCGGCGTGTCCCGTTCTAACTGTGAGATATCATGCTCCTAACGCGCGGTTAATGGATACGGGCGTGTCTCGGAGGAGGAGAGGAATACGAAGAGAGAGAGAGAGAGAGAGAGAGGAGACTAGGATTAAGAGAAATGGACGTTGACGGGACGACAAGAAGATCCGCAATAAGAGCCGGCCAATATTTATCGTCGTCGACGGAGCCGGAGCCGTCGTCTCCTACGATATCAATTATCCCGTTTTGCTTTTCACCACCGCGTAATTAACACCCCTGTCCGTCTCCCCAAGAATTTTTAATATCGACCAACCGGGAATTCCATTTCCGGGGTATGGAGAACTTGGTCTTCTCCCCATAGCGATCTTCATGGGAAATTTCTTAGGAAAACAAGCCCAATATGCTTCAATCCTTCAACGAAGGAAAAATTATACTTGAGAAAAGCACGACGTTCAAATCTATTTTAGAAAAATTTTTATGATAAAAATCTGGAGAATGCAATTTTGAAGTTGACACCAAGAAGCGGGTCTCTGTTTATCTCTCTCTATATATAATCAAATCGTGTTTGCCTGTCTGCCTGTTTGTGATACTTCCACTAAAATTCATATAAAAATTATTCCTGCCAACTCTCGTAATAAATATATTTGTTTAATCATTTTTTAATTAATTTCGTTACATTTCGTTATCTAAAAATAAAATCTCTATCTGAGACCACCTCGGCGGAAATGTAATTACTATAATAATCAACCAAAATTTGTTATTGTTATGAATAATTTGCACAGCCTCGTACTCGATGCAGAACTCTGACTCGTAGCAACGGAATACTTAACAGTTATTATTTCAACTTTCCGAGAGCTCTCCGCCGAGATTGTTGGTTTTACGAGTGGTCCAACGATTGGTGCACGCAACCATCGGCCGGCTAGTCTCATCCGAGAGTAGAGTCGACGATCTCTCGCAGCGTACGACTCGCCGTAACAAGAATTATTGACTCGTACCACTTGACCGTAAAACTGCAGCGGGGGCCACGTAAACGCAGAGAAACTCGTTCGAAGTTCTCGAACCGGTTCCCAGAGGTCCTGTATCGCGAGGGTCCGCATCACCGAGACAAAAAAAAATACTGAATCACGCGAAGTTGCTGGTTTTGACTTCCCAAGCAATTCCAGGACAGTAAAAGTCGGCTACGGAGAGATTCTAGCAGAAATTCTCGAACCGGTTTCCAGAGGTCCTGTACCGCAAGGATCCTTCCTCCAGGAAGATGCGACTGTATCACGCGGAGCTGCGAATTTTGGCCGGGCAGCGGCTCCGCGGACAGTAAAATTCGGCTCCGGGCAGATTTGCGAGCTCGTTCGTGACGTTACGACGACGTCATGCCCGATTCCGCTGCTTCGATCCGCGGGAACGAAACAGGGCAGCCATTCTGGCCGTTGCTTGGCAGCTGGCCAACAGAGCGCAGCTTGCTGCCACTCTTACACCCTGGCAAAGGGCTCCGCTGGCGAAACTGCGGAGCCACAGGCGAAAAAGCTTGCCCTGGAATCCTAGAAAGCGTTTACCTGGTTGCGGGACGGCTGCAATCAGCTCACTCGAAACAGGTCGCTGAGAGATTCATTGGAAAAAATGATTTCGTTTGACACGGAATTAATCTGTAATTTATAGAATGAATTCGAATGATCCCTAGTCTCGGGATAATACAAAGGTTTATTCGCGGCTCAAAGGTTCGATCATTTACAACAACAAATAGCCATTTTGTGACATACTAAACGCTGGATTAAAAATGTTTTTAATCAGTTTTTAAAAGAAAGAAAGGTGTTTCGTCCTAGACCCGCTAAAGGATTCATCAGTAAGGCTATCTAGCGGGCCCTACCTTATACACGGGATGTTCGAAGGCAATTTGAGAAACGTATTTATGCTGAATTTTTGCCTTCTAGCATCCCGTCGTGTATAAGGCAAGGACCGCTAGATAGCCTTACCGATGAGTCCTCTAGCGGTTCCAGGATGAAACACCTCTTTCCTTTTCTTTTCCATTGTAGTAATGATCGAATAGCGCCGCGAATAAAAATTTATATTAATTTTAGATAAATGGCGATCGAAAAAACTTGGGGACGGTATTAGAACTAATGTCTTTCTCGAACTGTAATTTTTTTCGCCCTGGTTAATAATTAATTAATTAGTTATCGATCGTAATTTATCTTGAGGATAATATAAAGTTTTAATCGCGGCGCAAAGGTTCTTTCTCTTAAAAACTGATTATATACATTTTTAATAGCTAACGTGGTTCTCGAACCTGAAGATTAAAATCCGAATCAAGCGTTTAGTATGTCACAAAATGGCTATTTGTTGTTGTAAATGATCGAACCTTTGCGCCGCGAATAAAACTATGTATTATCCTGAAGATAAATTACGATCGATAACCAATTAATTAATAATTAATCTCTAGTCACGGTTACACTTCGTTCTAAAATGTTATGCTTGTTATGGAGAAGGCAGCGGGAACTCCAAGGTAGTCTAATAAATTTAATCCAGCTCTGATTTCTCGCGAGGAGCCGCTCTCACGTATACGTGACCGTAATTTTATAGCTCGCATGCAGAAGTCGTTCTCATACGCGACAGTGTATCTAGCTAATTCATTGCGGCGGATTACCATACTCGGCCAGTTTTGATAGTGGCGGGTTACGAAAATATCCTCGCGTATCAGCACTGACGAAAGAAAATTTTGTTTGAAGACCTCAAATTGAGAATTAGAGTAACGATGCACGCAATTCGCTGCAGCTTTTCGTGTTTTTTTAGGTGTTCAATAAATTCGGAATAAAATAAAACGATGTGAAATTGTACTGAAATGAATACGAATCTACAGCGATGCGGCTATTATCTGAATTTTAACGATCGAACGACTACGAAACAAAACCACGGAACCTGAACGAAAACAATATAAAAGAATCATCCTCAATTCAGCCACCAATTTTATTTCCCTCCCATAACCAAGACGATCCCAACTGGCCGAAAGTATCTCTGAAAATTTTCCGGTCGATCCTGTAAAACTCGCAGTCCAATTACCGCTTATTAAACACACCGCTGCGAATAAAATATCACGTATTTACATGAGCGACCGGTTCCGAAGTAAACCGTCAGCGAACATCAGTGTTAATTAGCGAACGAGCGCGAGCGTCGCAAATGAAACGACGAAGACAATATTGCGTGTGCGATCCGCAGAGAGAACGGAGAACGCGTAGTATACGGTAGGGGGAATGGTTCAGCAAATACATCGAGGAAAATGCATCCTGCGATCGCTGTCGCTCGGCTCGCAGAAATTCCAGGACAAATGTTATTCCTGGCGACGAATATTCCCCGAAGCCCGCGCGCAACTATTCAACCGCCTCGAGAGATGCTATCCCGTTTCTTATCCGTGAATTATGCACAAGTTGCTTGCCGGCGGTGCCGCCGAGAATCCGCGACACACCGCCAATTGGAAACGCGTGTCGGTAGCTGTCGCGGAAATGGGATAACGAGCGGCAGGATTTGGATCCTGCGACGTGTATCCTATTCCTCGAGACGACAGTCTCTTCCTCGAGAGAGAGCACCCCGAACATTCCTGCCGAACGTTCCAACGCTACGCGAATTTTTATTCCGCAAATATGTTCAATCGGAAATTCATCGATACGTAACCTAGCTGCAATCTTCTTTCAAGAAATTGCTAGAAACATTATGGCTGACGTTCGCTCCACGAGCTCGATATCGTCGAGGACACCTTCCCGAGTGATTTTGGTCATATAAAATTGACTCGAAAATTGATATTGTTTCTCCATAAAACCTTTTAAGCTCTCATTCACCCTATTCAAATTGTATCAGTGAGCATTAAGACCAAGTATGATGTAAATCTGCCCACGAACAATATATTCCTCATACAAACGTTGCAACCCCTTTTCACCCCCTTAGAGGATGAATTTTTAAAAATACCGAAAAAGGTGTTCGATTAATTTTATCAAAAAGCATTAAGACCAAGTTTCCAGCAAATCTGACCGCAAATAAAATATTCCTCAAACAAACGTTGCAACCCCTTTTCACCTCCTTAGGGGTTGAAATTTGTACAATGTCGAAATAAGTGTTTGATTAATTATATCAAAGAGCATTAACACCAAGTTTCAAGGAAGTCCGACCACGCACAAAATATTCTTTATACAAATGTAGCAATCCCTTTTCACCCACTTAAGGGATGAATTTTTAAAAATGCCGCAATAGGTGTTTGTTTAATTGTATCAAAGAGCATTACGACCACGTTTCAAGCAAATCTGATCACAAATAAAATATTCCTCATACAAACTCTTTTCATCCCCTTAGGAGTTGAGTTTCGAAATATCTTTTCTTATCCCTTGTATAGCTTTCTAAGGCCAAGGGTTTAGCCTGGCCGTTGATAGGTGAGTGAGTCAGGACTTCGTTATATATAGATATCTGAAGAAAATCAAGAATAACGTTACTCTCGACATTATCTCACTGCTGCATTTTTGTGAAACCCGTATCTCTAATACTTCTATGGGAAACATTACGTGTTACGATCACTGTAACGTAAAAGAGGACGAAACCACACCACCGGCCACCTAATTACAACCACAGAAGCCTCGGAACCCTAAGACCAGCATCCTCGAGTGAAATCTTAATTTCCCCCATGGTGGGATTCCGAAGAGCACAAAGGCTCGATGGAAGAATTTAATCGCCGGTGGACAAAGATCGCGATCTTCGAACGCGTGGGCGTCCTGACAACGTTCCAGCAAACGGAAAGGCTCGAGTCGAGTGGCGAGCGACTAATTGGTTTGCTTTTTCCTCCTGAACCGGAAGCGAGAGCCTCTTCCGACGATTCTTCCGTTTTAATTCGCTCCATTATACCATTCGGTACGACGAAAGGGTCAGAGTTCGTCGCGCGGAAAATCGCAAGGCTCTTCGCGTTTTTCCACGCGCGATGTTTGCCGCGCAGGACCTCATTCATTATTCATGAAAGCTAGCCCCCACGTGCCCTTCCGGCCCTTCGTGTCTCAGATCCTCCGTGGAACTCGAAGAATCCTTGCTTGGATTTTCTTTGCCTGTTCATCGATCCGAGGACGCAGCTGTGCTCGGTTAAGTGAAAATTGCGGCCGCACGAGTGCACCGTGATCCAAGACAAGTATTATCATACTGAAGTTTGATCGCTGACACACCGCCGCATCGCGCCGTTTACATTGGCGAAGATGATAAAAGACTGGACAGCGGTGTGCTATGATTTTATTTCCGCTGCTGCGAACTGTATTATTTACCGAGGGCCTGTAGAATCTTGGATCACCGTGCTTCGAACAGTTTTATGCTATGGGTGTAAGTAAAGTGTTTGATGGGATTTTTTCAATATTTTAGTTTACACTTCCTGCGCAAGTGGGGCTCGATACGGTGTACTAGATCGATTTTCGAGAACTGCGAATGATAACCGGTAATTTTTTTTATTAGAAAACCTCATATGAGATTTATTTCAACATAATTACAAAAAAAAAACAGAATATAATAATTACAAAATAGAATGTGGTTATTAGAGGTACACAGATATTTTAATACAGACATATGATTAGTTGAAACAGTATAGACAAAACTTGTACTTTAAGATCACAGCTCTTAAAAAATGATAACATGTAGTGACAAGCTTTGATATTTGGTTTAGCTATTAATATTGAGACAGCCATTGGAAGCTGGAAATTTATTTTGCTGAGTTTATTCATTAATTTGAGCCTTTCCTCGTTGTACAAGTTACATTGCCATAGAACATGGTTCAGCGATTCGTCACTCTCCCTGCAGCTACATTCAGGATTATCAATAAATCCAATGCGAGCCAGAGAAAAAGCAAGATGACAGTGGTCAGATCTACGCCTGTTTATACTGACAATAGTTGAACGGGATAAGTTTAACTGAGAAAACCAAGGAAGTCTATTTTCATTAAAAAAATACTGAAAATATGTTTTGCCCTTAAGAAGACCATCAGCCTTTACAGAGGCGAGAGTATTGTCTAGCATAATTTTGGAGAAGACTCAAAGCAATCAGTGAAAGGAATGTAGGAAATACAAGGAGCGCTAAAGGATGAAGCCTCCTTAGCTAAAAGATCAGCACTTTCATTACCAGCAATCCCAATATGAGACGGAATCCAATAGAACTTAATAGAACTAAGCACATTATTCTGGATGAAGGAATTATATTTCTCTTTAATATTGAAGATATAAGGGTTAATTTTGATATCCGTTTTAGCAGAGCCAAGGCAAGAAAGAACACTTAACGCGTCTGTAAAAACAATAAAGCTTTGATTCTTATTGGCCACAGCAAAGTTCAGAGCATTATCAATAGCAACACATTCAGCTGTGAACACAGAAGCCTGTTTATTAATACTTTTTTGTGAAGTCCAGTCTAAGGACCAACATTCTTATTGCTGAATCTAAACGTCCGCTATTATTTGATCGTTTTACAAACTTATGTTATAACCGGTAATTGGATCGTAATTTTGTGGCGATTTTTAGACGCGACGAAATTTCATGGTTTTATTTTAGAATGTTCAAGACACCTCATTTCATATAATTTTTTCACGATTTTCACAGGTAACGAAATTTTATGGTTCAATTCTAGAATGTCCAAATCCTTGTGTTATAATCCTTTTACGACTGTTACGCGCGCAATTTTTATGGAACAATAAATAAATTATGTGTGATGGGTTGAAAGTCTCTCACGCGCGGAAAATTATTTCTGTTTGCACGCATGTCAGTCGGTCCAAGGTGTTTTCCGACACCAGCAGTGGACGGTTGACGGGTCGACAGCAGGCGGCACGCGAGTCAAAAGGTTACCTGTGTGTTCATTGTCCCCGCGAACCGTTGGCCATTTTGTTTGTCCTCGGCGAACTCGAAGCGGAAACGGAATAAATCGAATGCGCCCCCGGCTACCCTCGGGATCAAGGGAAACGAAAACAAATAGGAGAATTTAGGGCAGCTAGAGCACCGGGGAGAAAGAGAGGGAAAATATTCACCGTCTGATCCGTTCGCAATCTGCCCACGCGAAATTAAACTAGCGTTTCACGGGCGGAATTTTCAAGCCGTAGAATATACCACCTTATAAAACAAATTGCAAAGGAATTGGTCGTGGAAGGATTTATTTAAAATAACGTCACCAGCACTTTAAGTTTAATTGTAAACGGCAATAGTCCAATGTCCAATTTATTCAAAAACCCAATTCGCAGGAAACCGTCATCGCTTAAAGCTAAATTAATAAATGGAACGCAGAAGAGTTGGTAGTTTGATTAAATCTGGATTGTGAACACTTAAAATTGAAATTAAGATGATATTGCCGAATGAAAAGGATTGGAGGATGTATTGCAAAGATGGAAGGAAATATAGGATATTTTGAAATTTTTCCAAATCGAGAAACATAAAAGATAAATTGTATAAACTTACACGATCTTGTATGGAAATGGACATTTCGGCAATTCTTCATTATTTTCATATTCTGCTTACCTGAAACAGACAATGATAACATTTGTTAAAAAAAATTATTCGATGACGTTCTACGAAAAAAAGCGAAAAAAGGCACGTACAGGTCGAATTGAGTAACTTTCTTCTTTTTCGAAGTCGGTTAAAAAATACAGGAGTATTCCTGAATTTTTTGAAATTTTTCGGAAGCCAACAAGTTGAAAAAAAATTGCACAGACAACCCACGAGAGTCAGCCCCGATTCACTCGGTTCCCGAAAACAAGATTGCGAGTGTAGCATTATTTTCTTTCGCAGCCCTGAATGGACACAGCGGTCTCTCCAACCGCAATTCGGTTTCGGAACGAAATTCATCAGGAGTCCATCGACTGTGCGCATCGATCGCGGTTCTAATATCGGTTCGCAGTCGGCGTGGGCGTAAAGTCGTGCGGCGTGGAGGGTAGGTTTCGAGAGGGAGGACACGCACAGGCAGGCTGGTGTCAGGGCCTGGCCGGTTTATCCGCGCGATTATCTTGGCCCACTTCGGCCGAGATCGACGCGATAGGTCCGAGGGGTGACAGCACTCGATATGACACTCGATAAATTTACGAGGACGACCCTCGACGTCCGTCGAGCTCGACGGCACGTCTCGCGTCGCGACGTTATGTGCGACGCATGCATGTGCCTAGTGGTGCGCGCGTGTGTGTGTTCGTTCCTCTTGCTCGTCGAAACGAGAGAAGATCGGCAGGCTGCGCGACGGGGACCTGTGACGTCCAGTCACGGGGTTTTCGAGGGGTTCTGGCCTCTCCTCTCTGTCGCCGGCACACGGCCCGACGGTAATTTCAATCCTGCCCCATCAAACCGGCCTCGGAAATTAATCGAGGACCGAGCTGGATACACCCCCGTCCCTCGTGACCCGGTTCTCCATCGGCCGTTAAGCGAAATAGGTCAACGATTATTGAGTGCGTCCGCTAACCGACCGGAATACCCTTGTTTTTTCGCCCAAACTACCCCAGCCACGATGACACCACCCTCAGGATCCTCGGGGCTGAAGCTTTCGGGGGCGAGTCTCCTTTTTGGTTCCGGTTTCGCAGGCAACCGGCTGGAAATTATGCTCGGAAAGTGTGTGGAACACTCTTAGACCCTGCTAGAATAAGTATAGTGAGATTGAACCCTCTGTAGTTCGGGATCTTTCAAAATGATAATTCTATTACAGCTATAGGGCTCATCCACTCGACAAAAGGGGATCAATTGCAATAAATCGAATAGAATGTTACATCGAATAAACTTAGGTTTAGAAGTAAGTTCTGTTAGAAGACGTGTTTTACTATTGGAAGCTGCGTTATCCGCATCTCAAGAAAAGGGGGTGGCGCAAAGAGACGAATGGGCCGAAACACGTCGAGGGGTTGTGCAGCTATTACTGCCTCCCACGCGTCTGCTAACGGTATCCGGATACCGGCGAAGGTAGATAGCTTGGTCCTGGATGGGAGCTGATGGGAACACCTTCGAAGGACTCTCTCGGCCAAGTAAGCGAAGGGGGTGTGGAACGGAACGGAACGGAACGCTACGGAACGATAAATCTATGCTGCGGCGTCCGTGTTTTGCGCATTCGGTTGGCTAGCGTCCATAAATCTCGCCCGGTCCTCCCGTATCTTCGCACAGCCTCGTGGGATCGAGCGACTGGGACTCGTGTTCGCGAGTTTCCGAGCCTCGCGATCGGTTTCCCTGTCCTTCCGAGGATTTAACCCTTCAACGGGACGCCCTCGCGCATCCGTCACGCGATAAATGATAACGCTGCTCTCTCAGACAGGATAGCGATTCGTTATCAGCGCCACTGTTTCCCGAGAGGGAATTGGTGGAGACGGTGGAAAGCGATTTCGGTGTTTACGGACTGTTGACGGGATCCACTGGAGATTTCCGCCTCCTACGAGATCTTTCTAAAGATCCGAATATGCTGAGAAATGTCGTGGTAAAGCCCCGGATATCCACGAGAGCTTTTAATGTCGTCCGAAGGATGACAATTTAATTTTACATCTATAAAATGAAAAAAATCTACTGAATGGAGGAAGAGGCAAGATGATGCGATCTATGTGGGGCTAAATATGGAAATCTAGAACATCTGACAAGGGATTGTAGGATAATGGGGGAAATGATCAGACTCGAGGACGTAGTGAGCGGAAAAAGCGGTAGAAAGGTCGAAGAATGGCTGGAGAAGTTGACGAAAAAGAGGGAAAACAGAGCATAAACAAACCAAAGGGAGTACAAAACCAAAAATGTAAAAATTAGGGAATGGGGAGGGAAGCAATAAGTAGGGAATTAAGGGGGTTTAGCAATAATTAGGAGACAAAAAGAGGAGGTCAGGATAGGAATACGTGAGACATAGATAGGTAGGAGAGAAGGTATGGACGAATGCGTGCGACATAGAAATGAATGTGAGAAAGTAGGGTCAAATGAGTGATACATAGAAATGAATGAGAGAAGGTATGGACGAATGCGTGAAATAAGTTATTGTATTGTAAACCAAGTCACATTTCTTGGCTGTAAGGTTGAAGTAAAGTACATTATTATTATTAAATGAAAAAAATCATATGGACTTAAATTATTCTAGATCGGAATACTGCAGAGAGTTAAAATAGTCCAACGGATCTTCTAGGTTCGTTGGATCCACTAGAAAAAACCGGGAAGTTTTCTTCGAGGTACCCCAAGGTCGACAATTTTTCATCGTTTCAACATCGTCGAGAAGAGTTCCGCAGACTCGCAGGACAGTCTAGAGGGGAAAGAAAGAAGGAAGAGTAAAATCAGTGGCATTCTGCCGTCTTTCTTCGTCGAACAATGGACACTAGTTACCGGGGGGAGACGGACGCTCGCTCGCTCGCGTTTCACGGTGCGATTCTTCTTCTCAGACAGACTATAAATTTAATCGTTCGCCGCGGTGCGTCGCGTCGCCGACGTTAATTTCCCCGTGCAAATTCTCCGAGCACGCGGACAATGAAGGGAGAAGCCGTTGCTCTCGCTATAACGAGGCGCGCGGGACGTGATTGTCGCGTGGAAACAGCTCGCACGAGCGGATCGCCGCGAGCGTTTTCTCTCGGCGAGCTCAACGTTCGACCTGAACAAACAAAGGAGTTAAGGAGACGCTGGGTTTTTCGTTGGCCGGGTTAAGACAACGTTTTTACAGTCGTCTGGCTGGCAACTGCGGCCAGATATTAATCCGTTCCCGCGGTAAAACACGCGATTCCTCGTTAGCCAACCGGAAACCCTGTCTCCCTTGACAATCCTTCGGGAAACCGCGATTTCCCAACGATCAGAATTTTTCCTGAAAATTATACCCGCAAAAGGTCGTTTCCGAAAGACAATCGTCTTGTAGACTAACTTTTCCTGAAGTCAATTCAGTAATTCAGTAATTTTACGTATCATCTACTTGCGCAAATCAATTTTTACGTACCGGAACGTGAACTGAGAACAAGAGCGGGTTTTCAAACAATTAAAGCGAAATCGCATTTTTGCAAAATCATGCACTATTTATAACAGTATTGATTTTTTCATTGAATCTTTGAAAATTTCAAAATGCAACTACGCAGGTTTATGTGATAATATCTATCAATTGTACCAGTATTTTTTTGTTTTTTTTCTTTGTCTTTGTGCGCGTGTCCCTTCTTCCTTATTAGATAAATAGTCTTATATCTTTCTCTTTTTTGTTTTTTCTTTGTAAATACTATGTAAAAAGGGCTTCTGCCCGTCTATGATAAATAATAATAATAATAAATGCCGAAGCACAAGGGTCGGATTTAGATCGTCAAATATACGATCGAAGAGTTTGTTGCTCAGAGTTGGACGCGTATAATTGTTTTCGGTGTGATCCGCGGTGAGGGTAGGATTTCTCGGACGAATGCGGAGGTTGGTTCGGTATGTCAGGTTGATATGGAAGAAACGGCTGATGCCGATCGAATTTATTGAAGCCGGAGGCAGCAGCTGGCGCCAAAGTTTTCGGCCGCAACAACGATATCGTGGACAGTCGGGTCGGGAGAGACTTGTGTCGGTGGCTTCTGTATGTCATTCGGCTGGATATATGTTCCTTGTTCACCACGGGATTTGCGGAGCTTTGTGTGTCAGACATCTGTGTGCGGTTTGTGCATAGTTTTCTGCGACTGCTGTTCCGATGCGTTCCGTCGAGTAAATCACGAAGGTCACAAGAACTCGAGAAGATCCACCGGCTAATTTGACGATGTCTGAAGGGACCTTGAACCGCGCAACAAATCCATTGAATTATTTTCGAGATCCTGGGGGATTTTCAGCCGGAGGATTAATTGGAATTCCTGAGGCAACATTGCGAGTCAAGTAGCCCACACCTTCGAATTCTTCGGTGTAATCGAGGCGGAAATCGGATCGCGTGCTCGTCAATAAGACGATTCCCCATGGTCGCCGTTGGCATCGTTAACCCGAATCGACCTAACACCAACGCTAGCTAGATATAGCAAGAGAGTAGTACAAGCAGGAAGAGGAGAAGTCTGGGGAGGAGGAGGACTATTCCGCGCGTCGTAACAAGTGCGATAGTCGATTCGATTAGCCCTCGCGGGAATCGACGTATTCAGAGGGCTGCTGCGGCGGTGTACTCGACGCCACCGATTACGGAGACGCAATACCCGATACCTTTGTAATTGGGGCAACGACGTGCAGAGTCCTCGAGCCTCCTCTCTGTTGTCTGCCTCGATTTTACACCGAACTCCTCGACATCGACCCGGACCGTTCGACTCACGGTAGCTTTCATCCGATAGACGCGCTTGGATCCATCAATCCCCATAGGAATTCCACTTGCCGAGATCGGAGGGCGCGTCGTCCTTGTTGAAAAGAATTGCTTCGAAAGAAATCAATAGTTCACGGGGACTCTACGGGATCCTCCGGGACTTCTGGATGGTTCGAGGGGCCCACTGGCTTTCAAGAGGATCTTTCAGAGGTTTTGGAATTCAGGAAAGGAAAAACGTTCAATTGGCTCCAACTGGTCCTATACTTCTGTTGATAGCTATCGATCTATGACGCAACGCTGTCGTCGATCGCGCTGTTGTCCACGAAATTGTCTCCTCAACGACGAAACCTTTGCGGAAATTGCTCCATCGAGGCTCAACAGCACCATGCGACCAAGAAGATGCAAACAAAGATAAGATCCCCAAGTTCTTAGATCGCAGTGAAGATCGAGACGCAGGGAGAGTAGATGGCCGCGATCCAATCTCGGTCTTTGTCGCGAGCAGACACGCGGGAGACTGGTGTAATAGTCCCGAGCAATGCGGCCGGAATTGAAGCGATTCCGGAATCGGATTGCGTCCGTAGGAGCACGGTGAAATCGAATTATGATCGTTGGAATAAGGGGACGCGACTCCAATGAGCTTTTTTCTACGGAATAGAATATCGCTGGAACCAAAGTTGAGGATGTTAGAATATAACGATGCGAGTCGGATGTGAGAGCTGCCCCTATAGGGCATACGGCGAAAGCAGTGCAGCGTCGCGCGACTCGAGTGTGTTGTCTGATCTATTGTCTCGGAGATCTCATCGATTACGGATTGTTACAGATCGATCGCTTTTCGCCCTTGTGTAGTAAATTTAGATTCACTTTAAATAAATACTCATATATATTATCGGATATAATTGTGTTTCGATAAACGTAACCTTACAGAGGACTGCAGACTTCCAGGACGTGAGAGTAGAAAAGGTTATGAGTCGGTTGAGAATCAAGAATAGAATTGCGCGACATTTTATTTCAGTTGGTACAGTGTTCGGCAGCTGCCACCGAACAGCTGCATCGGCAGTCTAAACACTAACAGCACGAAACCGTTCTCCGTTATCCGAATGACTTAGCGATCGCATAAAATGCTTCCAGCGTTCGCATAAACTCTCTCCCGCTGCGTCGTCGAGCAAGATTTCCACAGCTATTCCGAACAATGCTGCGACGCTTACGAGGCAGTAACTCTCTTTTTTACGGAAGGTTCAATCGACCCTACAAGAGAACCAAACGTTAGAAGACGAACCGATTTTCCTAAGAAGAGAGAGCCGACCCCAATTTTTGAAACCACGTATCTCGCGATTCCCGATCGTCATCATACTCGGAAACAGGCGAGAGGATCGCGACCTATTTAGAGCGCATCGTCTCTACGATCCGAGTTCGCTTTAAACGGAATTGCTTGTAAATTTAATATCTGTGCTTTATGAGCTTCGTGCCGGGCTGGAATTCAATGGATTCGTTTGATCGCGCGCCCAGGCAGCTGGAGACGAGCCAGCGCTGTTGGAAGCTGCGAGTTTCGAGAGGCGTCTCTCTTCTTCTCTCCTTTCTCTCTCTCTCCCTCTCTCTTTGAGAATGAATGTTTCGACGCCGAACGATTTTGAACCAGGACCCCGCCTATCAACGTTTGTCCCCGTTACGTCGTCCGTTCGGAGCCAGGCAGCAACCAGGATCATAAATTCTACCCTGGGATTCGGTACGAGCGCTCCAGATGTCCCATGATGCTCTACGGACGCGGTCCTCGCCGATCCCACGACATGAAATTAACGCTCCACACCCTGGCCCGTTCTGGACTGTCCTGGACGAACTGCTAAATATTATTCTGCAATTTTACTCTCAACATTTGTCCGTTTGACAATCTCTAGTTGGCACGAGTTATTCACAGACAGGGCTGGAGTATTCTACGAATCGTTATTTCAAGTGATCTCGTCGAGGCAACAATATATATATTATTTTATTTTAGAGAAAGTTTATTTAGATTTTTCGTAGTTTTCTACCTTAAAAAAGGTGGAAATAGTTGGAAATTTTCTCTGTATGAATTGCATCATTGATTTCGAAGCGTATAACCGTGCTCGTGGGCTCGTTGTTACTTTGGCACCATGTTTCGCAGAAACTGCTAAATATTATTCTGCAATTTTACTCTCAACATTTGTCCGTTTGAGAATCTCTAGTTGGCATAAGTTGTTTACAGACAGGGCTGGAGTATTCTACGAATGGATATTTTAAGTGATCTCGTCGAGACAACAATTATTTTATTTTAGAGAAAGTTTATCTAGATTTTTCGTAGTTTTCTACCTTAAAAAAGGTGGAAATAGTTGGAAATTTTCTCTGTATGAATTTCATGATTGATTTCGAAGCGTATAACCGTGCTCGTGGGCTTGTTGTTACTTTGGCACCGTGTTTCGCACGAACTGCCGATGCTTGGAGTCAGCCATAAGCGATTATCGGGCAAGTTGCTGATAGTCCGAACTCCGTCGTAGCCCAGGGTTAACGATCGCAATGAAAAGTTGCGGCCCGGCCAGAGGCACCGTTCGGGTAACACCGAAACTTGCGCCTAAGAGGCGAGTCGAACTTCTCAGACACTCGGGGGAAGCATGCTAGCCCGACTTTGCGCCCGAGGAAATCGTTTCAGCGCGAGGGCACTGTGCCCGGGAAAAGCTTTTCTGCCGACGGGTCCACGGGAAATTCGAATTTCCTTGGGACTGGCAAGCCCGCGCGAGCCACCCGGAATCGCTCCAGATTGTTTTCCTTCGGAGCTCGAAATCAATGTCGAGAGTCTCGTCGACTAGTTCCGGCGTCGCCTTTTTACGTTGATCCAGTGCTTTGAAAAATCAGAAAGCAACTTCGGCCATCGTTTGCTTTCTCCAGGTTCTGCAGTGGAATTGCTCGACCACGGTCAGACGGCGGAATGCTTGGAAACGACGGGTCCGACCACGGGAAATTCGCGTTTCCGCAGAAGTTGACTGCTGGCGCGAATAATTTCTGCTGTTTCCCTCGGAAACAATTTTCTGGGGAAGTGGAAATAAGTGATCTTTGCGAATCGTTTGCGGGAGAAATAAGAGGGCGTTGCCACTTTATATTTTGTTGGTTTGTTGGGGTATCTTTGGAGAATTTACTATATGCTTTTTAACAGTTCTCCGAATCTCGATCGACAATTGTTTTAAACTACAATTAATGTCATCGACGCACTGGTTCGATCCATTAGAACATAAGCAAAGCAAAAATATCACATGAAATTTAATTCAACGTTTCGGTCTCAAACTAGACCATTTTCAAGAATGGAAAATTTCATTATTCCGTCTGTAAGAATTGATGAAAGATATTATTTTGTATAAATTATAGAACGGTTAGGCAAACGTGTTTTCACGTAAATAGAGAATAAAAAAGGATTTGGACTCAAAAAATGTGTAAAGACTCACATGCTTATAAGAAAAGGTATTAATTTATATTCTTAAAGATTACGGAACAACATGTATGCTTTTTCCAAAGTTTTTTTTCACCAAAGAAGTTGGTAATGCTTAGCAGTTGTTGCGATAAACCGAGTTTTTCGTTACGCGACACGCTTGCCATCGACACGGGACGAAGTCAGAAAGTGGGATCGTTCGCCTAACTCGGTCGTGCGTTCGCAAATCACGTTCGCAGCGGAGCAATCGCTTTCCGGAAGCATCGATTGCGTTCGCCCGAAGACGAACTGCTCGATCGCCGTTCTATTGGCTTCGTCTTCCTGAACTGCGAGAAGTCCGATGCAAACGAGCTCGCGGAAAGTGGCAGGATACTTTTCGCGGCACGATCCGTGCGTTTCGTTATCGTCGTTTGGAGGCGCCGAACAAACGCGTCCACTTTTTTTTCGCGCGCGAGAAACCGCGTCTCAGCGATTTCGACGTCGTTAAGACGAGCAGATAAGACAGCGCACCGACAAAAGTTTTAACGACCTCGTCTATTGCGAACCGCCTCGCATAATTCGAAAAATCAACGCCACCCACGCGCCGCGTTAAATCGTCGAGAAATATCCGAAGTTTCCGCGGGATTTATCTCTGACTCTTCCTCTTCTTCTCTAGTCATTTTCTTCGGACGAATCGAGGTGCGCTGTGCTCGCTAAAAAATGGATTGGAATGAAGCAACTTCAGAGGGCTTAACAGGCTAAGCGTGGGTAACCGAGCCGTTTTTCATTTCCCTTAGCTGCTAAACAGTGTTCTTCGCCTGAAATACTATTCTGGAAACTTTCGCATCTCTGCCTCATCGCGGGGATGGAAAGTCTAAGCGTTACCTTTTTATTTTCTCGGTTATTACTCGAGATATTTCGATGAAATAAAAGCGAAAATGCGATGGCACTGCAATTCTATTTCGGAGATTTATTGTACAATTTTAAGTCAATTATTAAGGGGTGGAAAAATAATTTATCTTCCAAACGAGTGATTGAATACGATTGTAAAGAAGAGCGAGCATTGTTTTATCCAGTTCCTCTGTATAGTGTGTGCGACGTCTACATTAAACCTGTTTAATGGAGTTGTTGCATCTTCGGAAATCCTCTTAGGAGTTAAAGAAAGACGATACGACGGACGATGGAAATGGGAGCGATTCCTTTGGAGAAACACCGGGCAGATATTCGCGAGACAGTGGGAAGAAAGTGTTCCATCACGAAAATGGCGAATGCCGACAGGATAAACTTTCCAGGAGCCGTTAAAGCGAGGAAGAAACAGTCGAACGAGCAGCCGGATCCTCGAAAAGCGGAGTCGATCAGCCGACCAGGAAAAACTTCAGTGAAATAATGGATTCCGCGGGGTGGAATCGGCAAAAATAACAGATCCGGCCAAGAAAAACCGCGGTAGCGATGAAATTGCAACGAGGTGCTGCGAGGAGGAAGAAGCTGGTGGAAAAACAACCAGGAGACAGATTCTTTCCGACGAATCTGCTCGAATTTCCCAGGCACCGGGCAGTGTTACGGCTGAATGACATATCAGGGACTAGCTGATAAATAAGGAAAGATTATCTGTTTCGTAAAACACATATTGTAGTAACATATTTTTAGCCAGGATGTCGTTGGGTCCTCAAAATCCTGGCAAAAGCCAGGTCCCCTTATAATGGATGTCTCAATATTAATAGCTAAACCAAATATAAAAGCTTGTCACTACATATTATCGTTTTTTAAGAGCTGTGGTCTTAAAGTATAAGTTTTGTCTATACTGTTCCAACTAATAATATGTCTGTATTAAAATATCTGTGTATCTCTAATATAGCACATTCTATTTTGTAATTATTATATTCTGTTTTGTATTTGGCGTATTTCGTCTTTTTGTAATTATGTTGAAATAAATCTCATATGAGATTTTCTAATAAAAAAGCCAGGCCCAAGGGAAGAAGGCCATTAAAGAGGAAACGTGCCGAACGAAAAACAAGGCCCAAGGGTCGGCTGGGTTTTCCGAAGACACACACAGTCTATGGGGATGAGTGCGGGTGTATATATATGAGTGAGGACGGGAGAAGGACATTTTTGTGAGAGAATGAGTCAGTTGTTGGTTGATCGCAAAGAGTGACGGTCTTAACGCGTTGCTTGCGAGTCAGAATATCATGTTGGTCTTAAAGTCTAATACCTATTCGATCAATTATACATATATACATACTTCTAATAAATAAAGTTCAAAAATACTGTTACCACAATATTAACCCTTTGAACTCGGAGCTATTTCACCTCGAAAATCAAACTTTTCTTCTCACCCAGAATATTCCCATTTTCTATGATTTTTTTAAATTTGGTAGATATTAAATTGATCTCCTACAATACTTAAATGTTTAGTAATTGGTTAGATACCGACGTATCTAACAATGTAAATAATATTTTAAATAATAGTACAGCAATTTTTAGTGGCGCTTCAGAGGCGCCTCTCGAGTGCTAAGGGTTAATACGGATACACGGCAAGTTTTACTCGTTCCCTACTCGGTATGGGCCTCCAACTGCCCCTTAATGTAAACATAATTATCGCAAAGCCAAATATCAAAGCTTGTACTAACATCCACTCATTTTTCCAAAACTAACCTAACCAACATATTTAACGTCAAATTCACTTGTATTTCATAAAATCCACGTTATTGTATTTACCTACATTATTCACGTGAAGCAAAATAAACCCAAGAGGGTTTCGAATGCTTATAAATAAAAAAAAAGTTTTACTCGAAAAGTGTTTTCCGAATTCTTTGAAGAGCTGCGAAAGTGCAAAAGGCAGAAAGATTCGTAGCACGGGTTGACGTTATGGGATAGAACCGCAAAGAAGCTGTGTCGATCGGGTCGACTCGGGATTAATCAGACTGCTATTAGCTCTCGTTTTCAGCGCGGGTCGGCGTGGCTCGGTATAAAGAGAAAAATCTTTATGGCTGGCCCGGGGGCCGAGATTTATCGTCGGCCCCTTGTATCTAGCGGTGCCTGGCTGTGACAGGAACTCGATAAAATACTCGTGTAATAAACAGGGTAAACGCAAATTTATATGGAACCGGCGTGGCACGGCGCGGCGCACGGCCCGACCCACCACGCAGCATTAACCTCTGTCCGCTCGATCACTTATCGTTACCGTAGCCGGATTTCATCGAATCGCTCGACCGGATCCGGGGGACTCGATATTGTATCGCGATACGTAACATCCGCGGGCAGCTCTACAGACGCTGTTATTGCTAGCCGCGTTTCCCTCCGTCTTTTTCTTCTACGTTCTATGTCCTACACCCAGTGCAACCGAGCACGTTTTACGATGCCCCGCCCCGCGACAACGTGCGAACAATTCCCCGCCAGTTTAATAACTTCCTCCGCCGGAACTTCGGTTTCTCGTTTTGTTTTCTCCTGTTTCCTCTCGTCTTTGATCTGTCTTTTATGTCTTCATTCTCCCGTTTATGGAACATGCATGAGACCCGCAAATTGGAAAGCAGCTTATGTTCTTGTTTTACTTTCATCGCCGGAGATGCTCTTAATCCAAAAAGAATGGTCCCGCAGACATCTAACCTAAAAAAAAATCTGAAAGGCATCGCGCTTTGAAACGAGCGTAGCCGAACTCCAGTACCATTTTGTTACACGAAGTTATAGAATTTCGAACGTCGACCAATTTTTCGCTGATAATTCAGCGATGCTGCAATATCGTGGAATATTATGTATGGAATTACAAATAATTTGCATTCTATCTTAATCAATTATGTATTCGCCATTATCTGTAACGTTTTATTGTCATTTACCGGATTGTTCGATTATGATGAATTATTCTGCTGGCAAATGCACGAGCGCAATTTACGAGTCAATCCTAAAAGAAGGGAAATATTGCAGGGAAATGCATTACAGTAATTTGTTGGCTATAGGACAGGTCCAAGTGGCGATGTAAAACAATGATAACGATTCAAGTGGATAATTCTCAGATCGTTGATAGATCAGAAAATGGCGTCGGATCCTGCGGCGAAGCGGGATCGAGGTGAAAACTGCTCGCAATTACAGCCGATTCCCAGTTTCCTCCAAATAGTTGGTCTCGAGTTTGCCGAAACACGCATAATGCTCTAATTCCAGTATCAAACGGGAGGTCGGTGACGGGTGTGTATAGGGGTCGAATGAATAGGGCCGTGCTACATACTCCTCTACACGTAACTGCGTATGTATATAGAGATATATATACATATACATATATAGATATAGATATATATATATACACATTACACATATACAATATAGGAAGGGACAAGATGTTTCAGACTGTGCGACATGCATGGCCCAGATAAGACACGGTTAATTTGGCTGGAGCCGCCATGCAGGTTCGCCACCGAGAGCTCGTGGCACGAGTGCTTATCGACACCGGGATTTCGTTCCATTATGTATTTCGCCGGTACGTCCCTTTGAAGATTAGAATCCATTACGGAAATTCAGGCTAAAATACTTTCCGCGGAACGGCCGCCGCGAGATTAACGCTCTCTATGTGCGCGCGTTAACCCTCTCCACGTCGATCCACGGACAATTTTGACCCGCTTTCCTTGCATACATTTAGCTAATGGCTTTTCGAACGGACCACTGTCATTAACGATGTAACACGTTATTTCGTGTAATAAAGATTTAACTGCGAACTTTTGCGCGGATCCAAAGGTAATGAACACGCAGATTAGGTTCGCGCGGGATTTTAGCTGTGAATGGTTTTAAAATCGGCGTAAGAAAATGTCTGTTTTATCTGTGATATTTGTGGTTGCAATTAACTAATTAATTTCAGTAGTGGATATTCAAACTAGAAGGTAACGCAGAGACAGAAACAAGTGAATTGAGTTTTCGAAGATGTCAATTTCGTATTTTGTCGATTCATACTAAAGCTATGACTTACGAGATACCCGGGTAAACAAAAATTACTCGGGTATTCGTGTAAACAAAAATTACCCGAGTACCTGGGTATCTCATGAATGCATTGCGGATCTTTATGCAAAATAAAAATCGTTAGAATCAATAGGAAAAAGCAGACGATATATTACGATTATATTTACTTGTGTAATTTACTTGTGTAGTTGTCTATTACACAAGTAAATATCATCGCAATTATATCATATTTGGTATGATTTTAATCAGAAAAATGCCACAAATATGAAACTTGAAGTTCCATAAAAAAAAAAATAATGAAAAATAAGGAAGTTAGAAATTCTGATCACATTGTGTATACACTTGGATGTTTATCTCGGCGACCAAGGCTTCTCGAGTTCGGCTGTCCTTCTCTACGTTCGGCAACAGTCAAAGAATAGTGTCCCTGATGCATATATGTCCCTCGGCAGACCCGTGCTAGGGACTTATATACATAAAATACTGTATTTCATGGGTACTCGGGTACCCGGATAAAAGTCCGACCTCTAATTCATACATGCTCGTGAGAGCCGAAGATGTCTCAGCCGAAGGAATGTCCAGGACGTGAATGAAAAGTCTCGCAACAAGTCTGACCCGTGTAATGAGCCCGCAAACAGGGCCGGTTAGCCGATCATGTTCATCGGGGGCGAAGTATAAGGTGTCCCAGCAGCATCGTGGGCCAGAAAAACGGTTCCTCGTGATCGAGGAGTTTGGTGGACTGCCAGGAGGTCGGGTCTCCGGCCATCCGGCGGCTTTTCTTTCCGATAGCTTTCACCGGTTTTCCATTAGTGCTCGTAACGGTCTCGAATCGTTCCGGGATCGGGCTTTGTTCCGAAGATTAATTAACGGGCCGGTGCCAAGAGCCGGTGTCGTCGATGTAAAACGCCACCGCGAAAAAGTCAACCGGGGGGACAGGAATTGGAGCGTGATCCGCGATGGCGAGTCGATAGGATCGAGCCTCTTTTTTCCCACTATTTTACTCCCCCTTTCTCTCTCTCTCTCTCTCCCTCTCTCGATCCATGTCCCAACGGTGTCCGAGATTCCCTATCGGAACCCGAAAATCCAATTACTATCGCGGGACGGAAGTGGAATTTCATTTCCGTGGAAATCGCGTATATCTTGTCGGGCGTGGTGTGTATCGTAAATCGGCCGGCGGCCAGGAATCCGCTGGAAAAACGACGCGGTCCCAGTGAAAGCGAGCGTAAACGTTCGCCGATCAATCTGGCCGGTGTGTGCGCGCCCGCGGTATTTTCCGGCGGGCCTCGCGTTACAATCAGATTTCGAAACCGGGAACGAAAATAGCGACAGGTGACCGCCTCGCGGCTCCCCTGCGGAAAACTGCGCGTCTCACCGTTCGCAATGCCATGCTCCTCTCGCCAGCATATTTGAAACCGTTTATTTATGCGTGTAGACAATAAATTCTTTAGAGAAAATCCTAATAGAGACGACAACGGCAATCCAGTATTTCCAAGAGTAGCTTATAGAAAAGAAAGGTTCGTTCAACGGACTAGCATTCCTGAAAAAGTCTATGAATGTATAAGTTGTTGTACAAATGCAAAGAACTCGTAATTCCCCTAAGTATCCAACTAACATGCCATCTTACGAGACAGAATAAATTCCGCACAGCCAGCAAATATAGTGGTCGAATAAAAATAATCCCCCGTATAAAAATCGCATTATTTCCGGAGCCCGGTCCACGCTGCGCCGATTCTGGGTCACAAAACTGTGTCAGAGATCCGCGACAACGATACCGCGATCCTTTAAACCCGTTGGCCATCAACCATCCGCTTTAATTCATCCCTCTTCCGGTGTAGCCGGTCCGGTTCGCGAATCAACGCGGATGCCAACGGATCCGGCTAATGTTATTCGGGAAATCGGCACATCCAGCCAGAATAATTCAAGCCTGACCGATCAATCATATCCTCATGGTTCGCGCGTCTGTTTCTCGCGGTTCGCCCCAGGAACCGGAGCGAAAGGAGCAGAGCCGCGACGGTCGATCGATCACAATCGAATCCGCGCGATGTAAAATGCATTGGCCCGATAATTCAATCGCAGACGCCACGCCGGTTGCATCTGGCGGCGTATGCTGCTGCAACCTATGAATCGGCCGCAGAGCTATATGAATCGGCCCATCAATCGCCCTAAGATTACTCTTCCCCCTCCGCTCCGTTCGAGAAGAAATTTCTTCCAACAATGGTAGCAGACAATTCTTCGTGCCCTCGTTTCCTATCCCAACTCCAGCGACGCCATTTCGCCAATCATTAACCCTCATCCACACTACGTGGTACCCGGGTACCTATTGCAAATTCATTCACATAATATTCAATATTTTTCAATTAATATGTCCTTCATCTTTATTTCACAAAAAAAACTCCCAACCTTTTTTTCGCATTCGCTATGATGAGGGTACCCGGGTACCACAAGGCTCAAGTAGGCAAATTAGATCCTATACAATTGTGATTTATAGTACAACTGTTTCTCAGTACAAATTTTATTGTTTCAAAATACAATCGAACTACATGTCACTACAAGTAATACATTCGTCCACTTTTTGTGTATGCTGCACACATATTGGTCTTTTAGCGAAGACGTGCCATAAAAAATCTCCCGGTCATGCGGGGCCAGCTATCAGGTATATGCATGAACCCGTCACGGACCAAGGGCCCTCGCTGGGGCCTGGTAGCGACGATGACTGTTCAAATAGAACCACTATTAACGGGGTTATTGAGGATTACGAAATAAAAGGTATTGATGAAAGAGGATGTTCACACTTTATTGTCTTACGGGTTACCTCGTGGGCCAATGGTTAACAACCAACTAAACTCGCGTCTCAGACGCCTCGACCGCTACGCGCTCACACGCACACAGACGCACACACAAGTCTCCTCGGAGACACCTGCAGCAGGAAAAAATGTAAACAAATGCTCTCGCCCAGTTCCTCGACTTCGGGGAAGTACAAAAAACAAAAACACGCGCTCGTCGTTCGATTTCTTAAGAGCTACGCAATTTAACAATGACGCTACAACAGTATGCAGCAACCTATATGGGTACCTCTTCATGCAGAATCGTTTAAAAAATTACCCGTGTGGATGAGGGTTAAATCTGCAAAAGCAAAACTACACTGGTTGTTTCGGAAACGTGTTTCCTTTGGTGATTTCGCAGATCGTTCGAAGCAACTTTTGTCCGTTGCGAAAACCTTCTCAGACGCTTCGTGGAGAAGTTATTAACGAGAAACACCGCACCGATCGCAGCGCGGGAACAAAGTGTGGGTTACGCCTCCGCGGGATAGAGCCCGCTGTAACTGCGCTCTGATTGGCCGACTCTTATTCGTTAACAACTTCTTAACGAAGCCGCAGAGAAGATTTTCGCAAAGGATAAAGTTATCTGAAATAACCTCGGGAATCGTTTCTCGCGAGGCATTTTTCGGACAATAGTGTTTCTTCCTGTGGGTCAAGAAACCCTGTAGCTTTCAGTTTCCCTTCGACTGCGTAGATTCCCTGGCAGAAAAGGGCAAAAGGGTTCAGCCAGCACAGAGTGAATGGAGGTCCGCGTTCACGAGGTTAGAAAGTAACGGCCGCGACGATCACAATGGAAAACGGAAGAACAATGAAGCCGAGTTGTAGACTTCGCCGGGTGGAGTATCGGGCACGGTGATTCTATGGAATAAGTTTCACCGTAGACGCTACACGGTAATTGAAGATACGAGGGTGAATACGGAATAAGGAACCCCGCGAACTTCCTGGAATTTCTCCGGGAACCGTTGTGGACGAGCATGATTCACTGTGAAACCTTTATGGAGACGGCTGCGGGATCCACGGTTTTCGTAAATTAATTTCTACAAATATATTTGCGCAGAACTACCCGGCAACTTGGTCGCCGAGACTCTCTCGACAGAAAAGTTTCCTCCCGGGGAAGTTTAGGTCAGCAGTCGTGGAAAATTAACGCTGCCACGTGACAATCAGTTGTTACTCTGCAGTGGTAGAAACACGAATTGCACGCGACGTTCATTTTCTTTTAAACATGTTTTCGAGGCTCCTTTGAAGGTGGTTTTACCACAGTTTACTACTGTTTTAAGAATGTGTAATTTTTTTTTATTGAGCCACTGAAACCTATAATAGATTTATTTCGGCTTTAACAATATTTTTTTAACAGTAGTCTTACAGTTAGTGTACAATGACAGAATTAATAATCTCTAGAGATAAAGATTGTAGTCGCATAAAAACTGAAAAATATATTCACAGATTTTAACATTAGGTTTAGCAAAGAAAATTCCGCTTTTAATGGTAAAAAAAACTTAATTTTACGCAACTTATTAACTAATTTAATTCTTTAAGAATCATAAAGACGACACTGCCATAAAACATGATCTAAGTCCTCGGAGCTATAACTACACTTACAACTAGGATCACTGACAATGTTTATTCGATGCAGAGAGGCAGCGAGATTGTAATGATTGGCCCTGATACGGTTTACTGTGGTTATAAAACCCCTTTCAATGTGGACATCAAAATTTTGAGCAAACCAAGGAGTTTGATTTGGGTTGCAGAAATTTTGAAAATAATGTATACCCTTGATGGTGACTTGCTCAGTAATTGAGGATCGAGTGTTAAGAATGCCTTTTAGTCTGAGGTCACAAGTAAAATCAGTGAAAGGAACTTGAGAGATGTCCGCTGAATTAGAAGATGTGGCAGCTTTTCCAAGAGAGTCCGTGTCTTCATTTCCGTACACTTAAGAATGTGTATAATCTAAGCTAGGACTAAAATCTTGCGGAGTTTATCTATTTCTCGGAGCGTTAAATCAGTGAAAGCGCGTGATTAAGGTTTGAATCTCGGGATCTCGGGGAATTTGTGTTCCGGGGTGGCAGGATTTCAATTCGATTCCCCAAAAGTCATCGAATCACCGTCGGAATTCCAAGTTTCAGGGCTCGGAGACGCTGGCATGGCGCAGCGCAAGACATAAACAGCGAAATCACGCGCGGCACAGCATCCCGCCGCTCTTTTACTGCTGATCCTTAGAGGATAAGTCGTCTTAACGGCGACGTTAACGTCCCGGGGCCTGCACTCTGCTCATCAAACAGCATCGCGCTGGCTTCGGTGCATATGTTGCACGTTTTACAGCTCCTCCTTCTCGTCCTCGCCTCGAATTACACCAACGGAAAATGCATCGAGCCTGCCAAAACGGAGACTCTCCGAATTTTCCAGAAGGCTCGAATAGGCTCACGGCACGGTTCTTTTTGTGTGTGTATGCGTGTGAGAAAGAAAGAGAAGAGCAGGAGTGAGAGAGAAGGATTGAGTGTGATACGCAGAAGCGTCGGACGAGAGAATGTGTTGCGAGAGCACGTGAGTGGAAGAGGGTAAGATAAAGTGTGTTTGATGAGAGTGATAGAGTGCACATGTTTCTTAAATATTAAATATAATATATTTTTTTATTATTATTTAATGTCGCTTTTTTTATTTATTACGTGAGAATTATTTCGCGACCGGACCTACAGTTTAGAATAAACGTAGGTTCCGAACCACCTTGGGCACCACAGTATTTAGATGGCACATGGAATATTATGGAATATTTCCAGAGGTGCCGCGACCACGACATCCGCAGTCGCGTGCTCTACCCACTGAGCCACTACGCGCCCAAATATAATATTATTCCAATAAGAAAGAGTAATATTATTGAAGTGTAATATTATTCCAATAATATTACTCTTTCTTATCTTTTATAACCACGATCCAACACTTTTGCAGCGGATAATTGTGACTGGAAACTATTATGGGTCATTTGTGTGTGAAATTGGTTGTGGCTGAGCGATGTAACGACACGTGTTAAGGTGGGATCTTTTTGCGCGTCTGGACGCAGTGTTTTATATTTATTACGATAGTTAGTCACAGTAGATAGGAAGAATTTTTTAAATGAATTTTAGTGGAAATTTCATCCGGATATCTTTTATCGTTAAAAGTAATGAAAAGTTCTAGTGAAATGACAAATTAAGACTAGTCTGCCCCTTGAATCAATTAAAAAAGCACATATATGGAAAATCCTGAAAAATAATCGACAATTAAAACGAAATAAGTTCCGCGAGTTAAGAAGAAAACACGTTTTTCGCTAATTAAGTGAATAGATAAAAGTGCACGTTCCCATGCGATAATTAGACCACCTTCGTTCATTTGTACCGAATAAAAGAGAAAATTGTGGTAGATATTCCCGCCGGAAAATTTTTCGCAGCGAAGCAGCGACGAAAAATCAGAGCCCCATCAAAGCACGGGGCTTTCGCCGCGCGGAACTCTCGCGGCAAAGCCCGTACAAATACTTTTCCGAGCCGCGCAGGGGCGCCACAAAGGTTCGCCGGTGGCAGGAGAGTATTTTCTCGCGTCCTGGAAGTCTCTGTAATCGCCGTCGCGCTGGTCAAACACGCTTTCGCGCGGTCTATGACGTCGAGGAACCCGAGCAGACGGAATTAGCTCCGCGCGACCCCTCTCAGAATCATCGTCGAAAGAAAACCAGTTGGTATCGAGATAGTCGCAGATTTTTTCCGGCGGTCTGTGCTTGCATCTGCGCCGAGATATCTGTGTCGCTTGTGCGCGCCCGTGTGGCTCGGCCGGGTGTCGTGCGGGCATTCGAAATCGGAGGGTCAGCAATCGGCGAGTGCGTGCCGCTCGACGCGCAATGAACAAACAGGCTGCGCAAACACGGCCCGGCCGTTCACCGCGAACCGGTGTAAACGAAAACCGAGAGCAAACAGAGCGCGTCCTGGCCCTGGTGTCCTGCGATCCCGCGCAAGCCTTCTCGTTCGTCGCGTGTTTGCCGACCAGCACGATAAATATATCCGTCGAGGCCTTGCAGGCGACCCACCGGGGGCCGCTTCGGGAATATTAAAAAGCTGCGGGCACAGAGGCCTGGCCCTTTCAAGACTCCAGTTTAGAAAATTCTCTCTCTCACACCCGTCTATCAGCGCGGCGCACAGTGGGCCGGATCGAAAAATTTAGGGACGTTCGACCAAAAAGTCGACATCGAAAATGTAGAAATTAATGAAATTGAATAAATATTTTAGTTACAATGATCATTTAAAGTTAAGCGTTTTGAAAGTAGCATATTTCACCAGGCAGAATTGGTCAAGTTCTTTGCGATGTCCTCATCGTTTCGTCCCATATTTTCTCTCAATTTTTTTTTTTTGTATAATATAGAGCACCTCTCCCCAATAAGAAATCATATATTTTTTTATTAATGACTAATAATAATATATTTAAAAAATAATGCTGAACGATACATGACAGATTAAAAAAATGTTGCATATTTGTTAAAGGATATCATTTTTTTCCCAAAACTTCCCAGGCTCTAATAAAGAGGAATATTTTCGGTAAAACTTCCTTTAAATAACCGTATAAGAATCATTTCCGACATCGTCCGACTAACAACAATATAGTTGTTTAAAGCGGACAATGTCGCGGCAAGTACGTACGAACTCTTAAGATTGTAAAAAATTGTTTCTTTTCTTAAGGAAAGCAATTGATTCAACAATTACATAAAAATTTAAAAAAATAACTAACTAACAATTTAAAGAAAAAATATATTCTAACACGTATTATTCGAAAAAAAGAGATTATTTTATAATATTTTTTAGTTCAAACCTCATTTCAATATCTCAAACGGTTCAAAAGTTATGCGCCACAATGTCCCTAAATTTTTCGGTCCGACCCACTGTGCGGCGCTCTCTAGAACGTAAAATATCCAATTGCCAAGTACTAACGAAGATCGTATACCTTCTATTAGAATGGATGAACAACTAGAAGAATCAATCCGAAACCTAAAAACGAAACTGTATCATTTCCGATGAACCTGCAGAAATGATTCGTCAGCGTGGGTCCACAGGTTGCAGGGTATTTAGCCGGAGCCTTCACAGTCATCGAAACGGATAGCGGCAACAGACCGCGAGCTATTGATTTCGGATTGCGGCGTCGGCCGGTGGCTTTTGTCGAGAAGATTATAGCACGAGCCAGCTCCCTGGTCGCCACTAGAGCAGAGTTTCTCAACGCTTCTCACACCTACACCAACGATGTATCCCCGAACCTGCTAATATCCAGCCGGCACCTATAGTGTTCGCACACAAGAGAAGAATCTAGTTTCAAATTCGAGGCATTCGAGTGTCGCTCTCGTTCAATTAGCCGTACTCCAAAGTTTAGAGCACAATTATGTTTATCTTGACAGAAACGACTCCAGACTGTGCTTTGTCTCCCCCGCTCGGAGTTACGTTTGCTCGTGAATGCTGTCCGTCAGAGAGTCACGTATCGAATATCCCTGTTAACGGGGAAGTTTCGCGGCTGCGAACAGGACCTCGGAATCTGACCATTGGTCGGAACAGTCGGCCTTTGACCCACAGCACGAGCCCGTATCTACGTTTCCAGCTCCTTGTAAACGAGCCCCGACAAGGGAGAGAGAGAGCCCTTGTTCCCTTTACCTTTGATGCTCGCTCGCGTTACGAGACACTTTTAGCGAACCTCTGCACCTCTTCGCTGTCTTTCCGACCCTCGCGAGTCCCTGCACGTCACGTCGAGGATCCTCTAGATAGCCTGACACTAGATGACAAACAATGCTGTGAAATTCTGCACCGTCATTCAAAATTCTATTCAATTATTAGGAAATTACCTAACTGACGACGTAGATCAGCGAAAGCTTAGAAACGAGCTTGCAGCTTCTCCTTGGACTCCTTTCAATTTTTTTAATTTTCGAAATTATTTAGAATGATAACAGGCAACTACTGTCCAAAAAATTAAATCACCGATCAACGAACCTAACCGCGTCCATAGAAATTTATATCGTTTATGCTATCCACTAGGTCTATATTGATAAATGTCTGTATTACTATTAATAGTAATTAAACTTCTTATATCAATCTTATCATTGCTAATAACGTATCATTGTAAATAACGAACTTAACTAAGCAGTTTTGCTAATTATTTTAAATATTTCGGTCACTGATTTGGACCATTTTCAAGATTAACTTAAAATTTCGTCTGTAAGAAAAAAATAAATAAAAAAACACGAAAACATACAATTTTCAAAAGTATTAACTATTAAATGTTTAAATGTAAGGGAAAAACATATTCACAATTTTTCACTCACTTGCTTATGTGTGATTAAGTATGATAATTTGAGAGTCGTGAGACTCGTGAAACACGTGTGATCACCATGCCTGTTTTCATGACACTGATCCTCTTGACAGAGATCCAGGTTATATCGATCGATATAGAACGGCGGTAAATTCGAAAAATCATAATGCGTCTTTACGCTCACTCAGTGAAAATACCAAAATGGTAAATCACATTTTATTGACATTAAATTATAACTGAAATCAATCTTTCCTACAGCGTGTTGTATATTTATTCTGGTTAACCAGTGAAGAAACAAAAAAAGAAAAATTTTATAAAGAAAGCTATATTATTGTATTGGAGAAGAGTCATCATATAACATTATTAACTCAGTAATGTTGCGTAATATTAATGTATCATAGGTGTATCATACCTAAGATTTACGCTATGGTGTTTAATCATATGACAACTTTCCAATATTAATCTTTTAATATTATATTTATAGTAATGTTGTCCACCTTCCAGGAAATGAAGACTAATTTCTCCGGACACCGTAATCGGCGTTACACGTCCATTTCCATCGTAATCGATTGTGATCGAGTCAAAGAGCCTTGCACACCACCGTACTCCATTTATCGGCTATCGTGTAGGCTAGATCCTTAGGGACGTTATAATTCCGACGTCTTAATGGCGGCCAGCGGATCGTTCGTGACCCATTATTCGGATATTACGTGCCAGCTCGGTTCGATGTACAAGCAGAACCAGCTCGTCTCGATGCATCTCGTTTACGATCGATTTATATTTTCGTCGTTGCCCTGTGCTTTACGACAGCCGAGTAATTTATCGTGCTCGTTACTCGAACACCCTTGGATATCGACACGACCTCGATCCTGTACTCGCTATCGGACCCTTTGGGGTAGGATACCTTTAACACACCCTTCTTCAGGTTCTCCTGATTCCTTCTTGATGGAGCATCTTTGTTTAGTTACGATGCTGAACGACGAACTATGATTGGAGGGTCGGGATTCTCGTCGAGGTTGTAGGAAGTTCAGGGAGACTTCGGGTGACATGTTTGTCATGTTGGGCAAAATTTTGTAAAGTTTCGAAACTGCTAAATAGAGATGGAAGCTCGAAAGTTTGGATAAACATAATTATGTTTCTGGGAAAATTCCGACACCCGAAGAAAAAATTTAGCCCTTTGCACTCAGAGCTATTTTAACTCGAAAATCAAACGTTTCTTCTGACCTAGAATATTTCCATTCTCTGTGATTTTTTAAATTTGGTAGATACGAAATTGATATATAATATCTCATGCAATGCTTAAATGTTTACTAATTTATTAAATGCCGACATATCTAATAACGTAAATAATATTGTAAATAATAATACAGGAATTTTTAGTGACGCCTCAGAGGCGCCACTCGAGTGCTAAGGGTTAAAATTCCAGATGATAGGCCTGGTGAATCTGAATTATGGATAGTTAATGGAAAACGATTTTTTTTTTCATGTGTTCCCGTGAGAATTTTCATCCTTTTCAAATTAAAGCTAGAAACTCGTATTTTATGCAAACATTTATAAATGCTTGAAGAGAATCGACTTTGAGTCGATTTCAGGATCTATAACTTGTGTCTCTATTAAAATGTTATCCACCTAAATCTATTTTATGAAAGCAATTTCGCCTGAATAGTTTCGAAATTTATTAAAATACTCAGTCGCGCGATCACGATCGTTTAGCGAACAATAAAATCGGATTGAAAAGACTTTATTCGTTGTACTCGTCCGAGATGGTGTTCCAGAGAAAAGCGGTACGCAAACTCAGCGGTAGTGAAATAGGAGCGTTATTTTATGTGCTGCCGATTCCAAAGAGTTAAGAATAAGATAAAGGTTTATGAAATTCTATTAAAACTGTGTTTTATTGTTTTCTAGAAGCTTTCATAAGAAGCAATGCATAAAGATCCGCAGTTTATTGTTCGCTGCTGCGTTATACTGCCGCGATGATACCCGACTCGTATAGATTAAACTTAGAAACCAGAGATAACATGGATCGGTTTCGTTTTTATTACACCTCGGTACTGCTTCATCCCTTATTATTTACAACATTTCTCCAACCCTGTTAGCCCACTCAAAAATTAAACAGCTTGTACATCTTGTACCACGATCTACCGTAATTTACTACCAACGATCTGCTATTCTTTAGACATGCAATTTTCGAATGGTAAAACATTTCGTTAGACAACTATCCGAGACTTTTATGTTCCAGATAGGAATTCTCTGTCACCTGAAATCAACTCAAATCTAATTCAAATTATCTATATATATATATAAAAACGAAGTCCTGACTCAGTCACTCATCAACGCGCAGGCTAAACCCTTGGCCCTAGAAAGCTGAATTTTTGCACAGAGGTTTCCTTTATGATTTGAACAAGGGATAAGAAAGGATATTTCGAAATTCAGCCCCTAAGGGGATGAAAAGGGGTTGCAACTTTTGTATGAGGAATATTTTATTTGTGGTCGAATTTGCTTGATACTTGGTCTTAATGCTCTTTAATACAAATAATCAAACACTTATTTCGGCATTTTGAAAAATTCGACCTCTAAGGGGGTGGAAAGGGGTTGCAACGTTTGTATGAGGAATATTTTGTTCGTGGTCGGATTTCTTTGAAACTTGGTCTTAATGCTCTTTGATATAATTAATAAAACACCTATTTCGTCATTTTAAAAAATTCATCACCTAAGGGGGTGAGAAGGGGTTGCAATGTCTGTATGAGGAATATATTATTCGTGGTCTGATTTACATCGTACTTGGTCTTTCTTAATCCTCATTGATACAATCTGAATTGGGGTGAATGGGGGTTAAAATGTTTTACGGAGAAACAATATCAATTTTCGAGGGCATAAAACAGTTTCCTGTACGAGCGAAGCCGCGGGTGGAAAGCTAGTAAAATGTAAAATAATAGTCATAACACACGAAAATCAGTACCCTCTTCAAACAGGATCAACAAAAAGGAACAAGAGAACTCTAAGAAAGTTCCCAGATGTCAAAGAAGCAGAGCAAAAACTGGGCAATCACGGCGTGGCAAAAATCGGAGTACCATCGAGACCGGCCAGGAGTCGTAGCAAGAAATCTCGATAAGTCGTTCGACCCCGATATCGCGTCTTATCTAACTGATTGGGCCGCGTTATCACGACGGATGCACGCGGATCGAGCAGAGCTAGCTGACACGGGGAATCGTCCGCAGGACGGTAGAATTACCGTTCACGTAATTCCGTAGCCGAACGATCAGATTTTCCGGGTATTACATGGATTTCCCGGTGCCGTTACAAGATGACTTCGCCTCTCGGAATTTATGTTCGGTTGAGACCAAGAGAGAGAGAGTGAGAGAGAGAGAGAGAGAGAGCTCTCATCGCGCGGCTGATCTCGAGCCGGGGTCCGCGATAAAATCAACACGATTATACGGCCTGTCGTAATTTACATTTTACACGAGCAGCCGGCTAACAAAATGTTCCACGTCCCCGGAGAAGCAGCGTGATCCTCTGCCGCCGACAACGAGCGTGTTCAACGAGCGCCAAGAGATTTATTATTCCCGATCCGGACGATCGGGATCGTACCCGCGAATTTTCTGCACACGAATCTGATGGATCCACGCGAAATAACTTTACCGTTCGTTTTGATGGAACGCCTCGAGGCTATTTTTGATTTCGGATAAAAATTCGCAGTCTACTCGTCATGTTGGAAAGTAAAGGAGGCTTTTCAACATCTGTGCCGCGATAGTGGCAAATGAGGAGAGAGCCCGCCGATTTGCAGGATCGGCCCCCCGTGCCCTCTTCGTTCGGGTTTTGTTTTCTCGATGCCATCGGCCCCGTTGGGTTGCCATCGATAGTCAGTTAATGTTCTGCCCACGCAAGCGATGTGATGTTCTTGTTTTCTTCTATTCACATATATATACAGGGTGTCCCGAAATTCCCTCAGCATCCGGAAGTGGGAGGATGCTGAGATGATTTCAAGCAAGATTTTCCTTTACGAAAATGTCATCTGAGGCTTCGTTAAGGAGTTATTAACGAAAAACACGGACCAATCCAGAGCGCGACCTACATGTGTTGGTCGCGGCACACCGACAGCCGAGCGGCGTTGAACACCAACACATGTAGGTCGTGTCCTGGATTGGTCCGTGTTTTTTCGTTATTAATTCCTTAACGAAGCCTCAGATGACATTTTCTTAAAGGAAAATCTTGCTTGAAATGATCTCAGCATCCTCCCATTTCCGGATGCTGAGGGAATTTCGGGACACCATGTATATATCCTTTTGTAAAGCGGAAAATAAATTATCCTACATTTATTTAAATATAGAAGCGTTATTTTCAATATATCATAATACCACCGAATTCATGTTACTTTTTTATATTCGGAGTTATCGTTCGTGTTAGGTACACGTTGTTTACGCGAATCTCTGCTCTACACGACTTGCGCGACTGTTTGTGGTCCATGACGGTGTGACAGGCCAATTGAACGGATGAATAAGTATTATGGTGGGGGAAGAGCAATGAGGGGACCAGGTAAACAGCAGGTCGAGAACCGAGATTAGTGTTTGGTTTGCGGTGACCGTGAGCGGGTCGCGCGACGACCGCGGGAGCTTCTGCGCATTCAGCAATTCTGTTAAGCTGTTTTCCTTCGGTCTTTTACTTTTATGTTAACTGTTTGTCGAATCTCTCGTCTATTACAGTACTGTGAGTAGAATTCCGTGACAAGGACAAATTTAGAATAATTTCATACATAAATTCTATCATATGAATTGTAACGTACGGGAGTTAAATGATATGATGAATTTCAATAAGTCGAAAATAATAACGCAGGTCTTTTCAGTTTCATATTTGACAAATCCATTTTTAATCGCAGAAAATCCCCAGTCTATTACTGCACATTTAAATATTGCGTCGGAAAGCGGAAAAGTTGCTTGCAACGAGGCAGCGCGGGTTCGGTACCGCAGAATGGGTCGCGTAAATCGTGCTGCGCGGCTTTGGCCACGGTGTTATTATTGTTAACTAACCCTGTAGCGCAATGTGACAGGTCGATATTGCCGGACGAGATGCCTACACGATAAAATTCGAGCCTCGTTATTGGAAAATCGTGGCGGCAAGCGCGGAGCTACTCTCGCACGCTATCGGGCCAACTTCTCTAAACCGATTTTCATGAAATTCCTGGCGCAACATTCCGTGTAAGCATTTTTCGAGTACCGGCGTTATTAAATGTCCGATATCGGGCCGCCTCCAATGACATAGCATCGCCACTGGCTGCGTTAAAAGACCACGTCAGGAATTTTACGGCAATGCGCCGCTGCCCGACCAAAAGATACACGACCTCGAGATCGATCCGCAGCGAATTCGCATACTTTTCCCGGCGACCTTGCTCTTCGAATAAATTGCCAGCCTTTGACTACTGCACTGTGTGCGCGTGCGTGCGTGTTCATGAACCGTCGGCAATCTGCGTTCACCAGAATTTTCCTGCAGCCTTTACGCTTCTATGCATCGTTCTCGTGAAACAAGCAGAAAACTGTCTTGGTTGGTAAAGTTTAACTAAATGCGTTTAAAAAAACTTGTAGAAATTCTTCCCTTGCGTTAAACCCGAGCTTTGCTGGCTCGACTGTATGCGTGTAAATATGCGATCTCCTTTCCGCATGTATATACAGCGTTTTGTTTTCCCAGCGCTTTTTATACTCCATTCGTCATACTTCGTTAGAACTGCGTCTAGACGTGAGCCATTAAAATTTATTAGATTTATGAATCGAGACACACGTCGACCTTCTTTTTATAATAATAAAAATAAACCGAACAAACATCCTGCAGCAAATAATTGATTTAATCTTCGGAAACACCGTCTACATATCCCACCGGATGTAGATCACCAACGACAAGTAAACTGCATTTGTTCGAGCGTGGGCGTGCACGCGTAACGCAAAGCAGCCGAAATAGATAACATATCTGCCGAGCAAATAAATCAGTCGGAATCAATAATATCGTTGGACTCGCACCGGCGGAACCAGAGCACCGCGACCAAGAAAATTCCGTGGAAAAACTGGCTCCACGGTATCGCCGGGATTATCTTGTCCGAATCGATGCCCGAAAATCGGCGCGCGATCGCTTTGCGAATCCCTCCGCGCGGCCATTACGGATCCCTGTGTTTCCGATCCGGAGCGGAGCCGCGTCTCGTTATCGTTGACGCATTCGATGCATTCGGTGCATTCGGTGCATCGGGGTTTACAGCTCGTTCCCGCGTCGGTGACATCGATTATCGCGGCCCTGGAACGGCTAGTAACGCGCTTTTATCCCGGAAACACCAACTACGCCCACCGAAATTGTGGTCGACGCGTTTTTACGCCATGGAATAACGGCTGGTTCTTCGGGGATTATTCTTCTTTCCGAAGAACTGACCCAGGATGCACACGATCTTACTTTACCACGTTTTAATTAGCTCGCTTTCTTGTTTGTCTGTTTGTCTGTTCGGTGTCAAATTTTGCAATTGATTTTAAACTATCTTCCTGATGAGCTAGAGATTTGAAATTGGATACGTGGTTCAGAACTGGATGACAATGCATTATTCAAAAAAAAGTTTTTTTTAAAAAGTCTTACCGTTTCGGAGAAAATAACAATTAAATATTTACCTTTTCATCCTCCCGCGAACTACGTCATCGCGTTCAGCGATCCCCACTTCGTTCGACAACTCTCTCTACTTTACTATGCGTGCGCACTCTGACACGTCCCCACTCTATGGACCCATTTCGCCCCGACGCGCGATCCATCGGTAGTGTAGTAAATCATCGCGCGACGATCGCGACCGGTAGTGCATCATCGCTTTGTTTACCAAGTGAAATTTGCAGTAAGCTTAGTGAGTATATAAAGTATTAATAAAGAGTGCTACAAGTATTAACACAAGACGAAAAAGCAGAAAATAATTATTTAAGTAAAAATAAATTTTTTAAAATACCACGGTTTTAAAAACTGACTAAAAACATAAAATAATTTTTTTCCTAGTGCCATACAGATTCCTAACCTCGTACAGATAGTCCTGAAAATTTGTGATTATGAATTTTGAGTAGCTGTGAAAACACTTGTGAGATTTCAAACGAAAAACGTGGAGCACAAAATGCATCAATTATCTATCGCATGCGCCCCACGTTTTTCGTTTGAAATTTCACAAGTATTTTCACAGCTATTCAAAATTCACAATCACAATTATTCAGAATTATCTGTACGAGGTTAGGAATCTGTATGGCACTAGGAAAAATTGTTTTATACTTTTTAGTCCGTTTTTAAAAACGTGGTATTTTCAAAAATTTATTTTTATTTTAGTCTTTTAGTGTTGACAGCACCACTGAGAGCATCGATAAGAAGCCGAAGATGCA
Organism: Lasioglossum vierecki; assembly: GCA_028455595.1. Lineage (NCBI taxonomy): Eukaryota > Metazoa > Arthropoda > Insecta > Hymenoptera > Halictidae > Lasioglossum > Lasioglossum vierecki. The sequence continues at coordinate 4,994,017 of CM052335.1, read as the reverse complement.
GAATCCACCTAAACAAAATAGAATAACGAAAGGAAGAGAAAAGCTTGTGGAAGGTGCGGTGGTTCTCATTATAATCGGCATCGAGGAAAACTGCTTGTTTAATACGCGAGAAAGCGTATTTTCCATCGAGCGGTTTTTTCGTTAGACGCCGATAAAAGTGACGGGGGAACCTGGGTAAAGCTCTTTTAGGTAAAGTTGCGCCGTACGTTCGGAGAACGAGCCTGATTATTTAATTCGTGCGAAACGCAGCGAAAGTGGCCAGGGCGAAAAATTTGTTCCGAGACCCCTGACCTTTCGGCCATTCCTGCATTATTAATGCCATCGAATCGGCTCCACGGGCCCGGAGATACTTGTCAGCCGTTCCCTGAATGTTTCAACGTTTCGCTGAGAAACTTTTCGCCGGGAACAATGCCGCGCCTCTATTACCAGCCTGTATTATGAATCGGGCTCTTGGCCCTTCGCAACTTTTCCATTCGTGTCTGTGCCGTTACGTATCCTTTCTCTTTTCTCCCACGTCTCTCTCTCTCTCTCTCTCTCGCTTTCTCTTTCTCTCTCTCTCTCTCTCTCAAGACTATCAGCTCGAGAAAACTTCCGCTCTGTTTCGGTGATATTTTTCCAACCTCTGATAACGCGATCCCGAGAAAGTTTCGCCGGCGAAAAATCGAAACGAACCTCGTTGTCAGACAGCTTATTTATTTGTTTGTCGACGGATGACAGCTTGCGCAAAACACACACGAGATACACTAGGAAAATATAGAAGACTTGTTGACTTCCTCGTTCACAATTTCTGGAGATAACAATGAAAGTCTTTTTGCTTCGACGTGGATCTCGATTTCTAAACATTCTCTGTTCAAATATAAAATAATATCGATCGTAAATTGCTTTAAGCATAAATTAATGTTATCGGCGCATAGGTTCGATCATTTGTCTAAAAATATAGACTGAACATTCTCTGTTCAGTTTGTATTTTGTTCTTCGTGGAACGCGCTTGAAACTTGTGAATGCTCGCGGAGCTGATCGAGAGCGCGATAATCATCCGAATTATGAAGCCCGCGAGAATAAACGATCGAGTTTAGGGGAATCTCGAGAACACTCGATTATGCGTCGATCCGAAGCCATCGAATCGTCGAGTCGAGGGCGAGGATCACCGGAATGCAAATGCCCGACGATTCTCTCCCCTTCGTTTCAAATTCAACAGACTGTCGCGAAGCGTGTCCACGGAACTTCGAATTAACTTCTAACCTGTGCCCCTCCGGCCCCCGTCAATCGGATCGTTGGGAAAAAGGCCGGAGAAATTGAAAAAGAAAGTTTCTGCAAGTATTCACCCCTCCTACCGCTCTTCACAATTTTTCAATTAATTCAGCGCTGGAAACTTTCAACGCTCAACAATCCAACCATTATTTCATGTTAATCCAAGACATGTAAAATAGAAATTTTCTTTTCGATTTTAATATTAAATTTTTCAACAACCAACACAGGAATAAATTTGGACATTCCCACCTGTCACATCGTGCAAAAAAATACTAGGAAAAGATTAACTACGAGGTGTGACAGATTTTTTGTAGATATATGTACAGAAATTAATACGGTTCCAGGAATTATTGTATACATATGTATAACGTTTAGGATCCCATATCTACAGGTCCGTTACATTGTATCTCGCGGCGTCTTTAGGTATCGGATCAAAAACAGACCCGCGATTTTTTTAGTCCGCCGACGTGATCGTATTCAGATGTTTTTTTTAACGTATCGACGAGCTGTCGAACTCACAAGGAGAGTGCAAGGACGTTGTCACACCGATTTAGTTGAGACTGTATATTTATAGATCTCTATCTCCCATTTACGAATATATACCATTACAAATGCTGACACTCAATAGTTTTTGAGATATTCATAAACAAAGTTCTTACGTTACTGCTTAAATCTGCTATTGTAGAGAAGGTATACAACGAATATTTATTTTAGAGGTATATAACGAATTAATTTCGGCTAATTTATTTATAATTTATTAATACGTTTGTTCTTTAACTTGTATATAAATATCCTTTTGTTCTTCAACTTGTAATAAATGTGCAATCTCATAAAGACAAGTCAATGTCAACGACCATATTAAAATTTTTATATAAAATTAATATAAATTGAAATTTTTATATTATTTGAGGTAAATATTAAAATTTTCATATAAAATTAATATAAATTGAAATTTTAATATTATTTGAGGTATTTGCTATCATTACTAGATTAATTCATTGATACCCACTTTTTACTGGATTAACATTAAATAAAAAATTATTAAATATTCAGTTTATAATAATATTTACTGGTGTAAATTTAACCTTTTTTCCTCAACATTTTTTAGGCCTCGCTGCAAACACCGGTTCCCGTGCGATCACCGAAGTTAAACAGTATTGGACGTGGGCCGGACTTGGATGGGTTACCGCATGGGTATACAGTATACTTCAGGCGGTGACTTGTCTGGGTACTGGCCACGTGTTGTTGGCAAAAAAGGTGGTTCGGAACCCACCGTAAAAAGTAGGTCCCGTTGGATTTGATTGAAATTAGGCGATAGGTGAAATTGGAAAGAGAAGGGAGTGGTGTATGGACTTGAAACCCTAAGAGGACCAAGTATCTTCCTTTATCCTTTATCCTTTATATAGACAAGTCAATGTTACACAGCGAATAAATGATATAAATAAATATGAAAAAAAAATTTTCACTAAACGAGAATCAAACCCTAGCCCACCGGGTGGAAGTCTCGTTGTATACTACTTAAGAACTTTGTTAATGAATATCTCAAAAACTATAGCGTCTATAATGGTATATATTCGTAAATGGGAGATCGAGATCTATAAGTATACAGAGTCTCAACTAAATCGGTGTGACAATGTCCTTGCACTCTCCTTGTCAGTCAGTCGAAGCCTTGCCATGGTAGAGAGAACACTAAATAAATTTAATACCTTTTCTTTAATTTAAATTAAAATAAATACCTTGCTTCCCGAGCCAACATTTTTTTTAACGAAATTATCACAGTTGAAATAATAATTAATAATAATTTTTCAAAAAGTTTCATACCTTTCGGCTGCAATCAATTTGGTAATGGTTTTAACGGAGGCTGAGGGCTTGTCAAGAGTTAACAGGGCGTGGCCAGGGGTTTGACAGATAATTAATATCGTTAAGGGATGATTTTTGCGTATTCGACGCGGCCGGAAACCGCGACGAGCTCGATCCAGCGAGCATTAACGCCGACCGCGCTGGATGCTCGTTAAAATCTCGTTAAGTGTTCAAGCCCGTTCCGTCTTATGCTAATGTCTGTCCGCGAGTTGCCCACCCCTCTCAGGAAAGAAACAATGGCCGTCGGGGTGCTTAAAACTCCGCGTTTTATTTCGATGACGCCGCGGAATGGAGTCGCGAGAACCCGAGAAAAATGCCTGGTGAAAGAGAGAAAACGGCTGAGCAAATGGCCAAGCCGCGAGCCACTTCCGGCGAAACGAGCGGCCGCGGATTCCATTCCGCCACGATTAATTTATGCGACCATTTTATTTCGTATCGGCCGACCAATTAGGAGCCGAGACGCGACCGATTTACCAATGAACTTTCAAGCACCACGAGCTCGGAATATACTCGCGAAATTTCCACCACGACAATTCTTGCCCGATGTGCGTTATTTTATGGATTACGGCCCTTCATCATAATAGATTTCACGTTTTATTCGTTTCGTCGATCGGTCTGAATATTGAGTAGAGTGACGCAACGAGTTAATCGTTTCTTAGGAGCTCATTTCTCAAAAAAAAAATCTGCAGAACACACTTTCCAGATTCTCACTATCAGAGGACACACAAAAAAATAGTTTAAACTAATTGCTGTGACTTCTCAAAAAAGTTCAAGTCGCGCGATTCAACATTTAAAAAAGTTATGGTCTTTTTTTTTAAGTAGACGTTAGTAGACAAATATGGATTCTCAGGGCATCGAGCAATCGTGTACAAGTAGATCGATCACGAAATTTTTCTTTAGCGTGTTCTGCCGATGTCGAGAACGCAGCTGTCGAGAGTCGAAGGAGCGCGAACGGTAAAATGGCGATCGAGATTACTTTCGATCGGTGCAGGCGTTGTCAGCGATTGTTCCTCGCGAGGCGCGAAGCAATTTGCGGGGGCGAGGCCTGTGAATAGGTCCGGCTCGAGTCCTCTCCTCCCACGCGGATCTTTTCTACGTCTTTCTCTCTCCCGTCGTCTCTGCATCTCTCTTTCTCTATCTCTGTTCCCGCAGGATCGTTCGAGGGTCTTTTAATTCTGGACCGGGGGAAATTCTATTCCGTGAGGACGCGCCCGGGCCAATTCAGACTTAATAAAGCGTCATGCACACCGTCAGGCATTTTTCCACAGTGAACACGGACGAATTGAATGCGGCGAATGCTCATTTAACGCCACCAGGCAGCGGCGTCTACTCTCCGTTCCTATCCTCCTTCTCGAAGGACCAAAGGATCCTGGAGCCTGGATGCGGCAGCATCCTGGAATCCTTAATATAGTTCCTGGCAAAGGGGTGGGAATGGCACGCGAGAGGGATGATGTCTCGCCACTGAAGAAAATTACGTGCCGAGCGCGATCTACAAGAGCCACGATCGTGATCCAAGGGAAGTAGGCATCGGAACCCGCTGATGAGCAAGGATATACGATCCTTGCGCCAGCAAGAGAGATCATTCCGATGCAATAAGGGCTGTCCCGACGCGCAGAACAACCTCCATTGATCCATGATTGAATTCTTGCGGCGAGGTGCCGCGTCGATCTCATCTTTCGCAATTTTCTTCAGCTTCTCGCTTTTCGATTTTTCGATCAACAATATTTTCCTATGGTCGAAGATAGGTTGAGCAGCATTCTTGAATTTTTATGGAACGGTTCCTCCACTCGTTATTCTTTAGAAAAATTTTGACTTTTCATTAAACATATTTTCCTCTGTTTAAACAAGGGTACAGCAAAATTCTGGTATTTTTTTACAATGATTAATTGTTATATCATTAATGTGTTAATTGTATTTGTTGATTATCGATCGTAGTGTAGTTTATAACAAGGAGTCTAGATGATATCGGCGCCAATATGGATCCTTTTCAAGAAAGAGGAAACAACTGCGTCTACTTTATGAAAAAATTAGAGACAGGAATATATGTATAAGCACATGTTGTTTCAGTGCTGGTACACAAGTTACTGCGTTGATGTGATCCTTGAAAAGGATCCATATTGGGATCGAATCGTTGAAAGTTTAACCAAACTAGCACGATTGCTTTAATGTAATACTGATCGGACCTTTGCGCCGATATTAATGTGTTAAGATGTTTAAGGATCGTTGGTAATTTCGAGCAGGTTGCGAGAAGAATCCCGGTCGATTCTGTTGGGGTATAGCGGAGATTGCGACAGGCTCGCGACCGTGTCGCCACTTGAGAACCGCCACGTGCCGCGTCCCCTCGGAAATGGAAATCCATTCATCAACATGGTAATTCTTTCCGGCCGCCGCGCATAATAGACTATCGTTTGCCCAACGGTCCTCCCTGGCACCCTCGCTTCCAGAACACTTCCGTCTTCCTCGAGACCCTTTTTAACTCGCCGCTAGACTCTAATTAGAGCGACTAATTCCGTGGATAAGACCGGCGAGAATTAAAACGCCGAGGATTGTGCAATTGGAGGTGCTTGGCTCCATTTAGAACTTCCGCTATCCGTTTCTCTTGAATGGATTATTGAGCAGAGTCCTCCTACGCGTGGACAGTCTCCTTTTCTCATTGAACCACCCCGTTGAATAACTGTGGCCAAATTTCTAGCGAGACGAATAATAAAACA
>CM052335.1:4946088-4988095 GCA_028455595.1 Lasioglossum vierecki | reverse complement strand
TATAAAGTATTGTAAGAAAATGTACCGTGTTGCTAATGATCCTTGATTTGAAAGCAACATTAAATAAATAAATTTAAAAAAAAATTAAGTCGTAACTAGAAATAGTACGTCCGTAAACACAATAGTTTCACGTTTAATTCCAATTATCTTGAATACAATTAATTAAATTGTCTCATTTAAATCTCCATCTGAGATCAAACACGTCTTTCCTATTCAATACGTCGAACCAGAATAATGAATAACGCAAATTATAAAATATGAAGAACGCAAAATAAATCAATAAGTAACTAATATCGGATCGTCGCGTTGCGCGTCGTTACAGTTACTATCGACGCGACATTCGACAGAATTCTCACCGATCGAAGATAACTTCTCCCTACACTATTTTTAAGAAAATTCATTAAATATTATCTAAACGGAGTCAAACATTTCACTCGTATTAATTAAATCTAATTTAGTCCCTATACACGAGCTTTGTATGAAGTTCGTGTGATCACTATTAAATACGTGTTCCAATGAATAGATCTCGAATGATCTCTAGAATTTCGATAACGGTAAAATAGCCGGTAGTGGATCTATCGTTAACATCGATGATCTAGCCTGCCTGGTTTCCGTTCTCTCAAACAAATCCGTTAGATTTTATCTAATCTGAAGGGTATCGAGCTCCCGTAATTATACTAATTGCCGCGATCATTCCGTGTAATCGAGGCCGATACATCTGCGCTAACAAAGTTCAAGTTTCAGCGAAGCTCGGAATACAAAGTTGCGGATTGATTGGAAGTTGCCCGGCCGAGTTCGCGAGATATCTGATTAATCTCGACGCGCGGAATCGTTATTCGGAACCGACGCGACGCGACGTGGTGATGGCGGCGGCGCCGTTCGCTAAATAAAAGTGTTCTTATTAATTGAAACGACTGGTATTCGAACGGTAAAGTTTCGCGAATCCGGAATAAAGAGGGCCAATTATGGCGCGCGAAGTTCGGGCGAACCGCTGGCCCCGCATTCGTAATTACACCAAGCAATTACGATTACGATTCCCAATTAAATTCAACGGGACCCCGGAATCAGCGACGGAATGGAGCAGGTATGAATCGTTGATCGAGGGGTGCATCAACATAATTAAAAAATTATTGACTGCGAACCGGCCGGCCGCGTCGTACCCATCGAATATTCTATTCATGATTGCAGATACAGCGGCTACGCGTTTGCGAAAACGTGTACTCGTTCGTTTCTTGTTTCGCTGATTCCGGGACCGGGAATTGCCTGTTCCATACGCGGCTCGCCGCACAGTGGGCCGGTTCGAAAAATTTAGGGACAGTCGACCGAAAAGTCGACTTTTCGAAATTGCAAACTAATGAATTTGTATTGCTTTGTAAGGATCTATGGACCTCGAAAATGAAGAAATTAATGAAATTGTATAAATATTTTTGTTGCAATGATCATTTAAAGTTGAACGTTTTGAAAGTAGCTTATTTCACCAGGCAGAATTGCTCAAGTATTCTGCATATTTTCTCTTTTTTTTATATGATATAGAGCATCTCTTCCCAATAAGAAATCATATATTTTTTTAGAAATAACTAATTATAATATATTTAAAAAATAATACTGAACGATATATGACAGATTAAAAAAATGTTGCATATTTGTCTTTTTTCCCCAAAACTTCCCAAGTTCTAACAAGGAGGAATAGTTTCGGTAAATCTTCCTTTAGGTAACCGTACAAGAATCATTTCCAACATCGTCCGACTAACAACGATATAGTTGTTTAAAGCGGACAATGTCGCGGCGAGTTCGGTCGCGATTTTATTGTGAAAAATTGTTTCTTTTCTTAAGGAAAGCAACTGATTCAACAACTACATAAAAATTTATAAAAATAACTAACTAACAAATTAAACAAAAAATATATTCTAACACGTATTATTCGAAAAAGACATTATTTTATAATATTTTTTAGTTCAAACCTCATTTCAATATCTCAATCGGTTCAAAAGTTACGCACCAATGTCCCTAAATTTTTCGATTCGGCCCACTGTGCGCCGCGTCGATGGAACGCTTCCTTGAAACTATTTAACCGTCCATCGGCTGTTTCGTCTCTCGGTAATGATCACCGAATCTATGTGGCAAAATGGACAACGACTGCACAGTGAAATCGTCTGGAATTGTTGTGCAATATTTACTGGAATTGCCACTCGAAAACCCAGCTTGCAGCGTCGCCCGTTTGCTCTTCGTCGCGCTCTTCGTTATGCTGTACTTCTGGTTCTTCGTCGTGTCTCGTTTAGAGATATGATTTGATCAACTTTTTTTTTATTAAGCTTACCCAGGCCTCAAAAATGGGTTCTATACAGCTGAACCTAAATCGCATTATTTTACATAGTTTGAGTTATAGAATTTAGTAGTTTGAGTTACAGAAGTTACACATTTTTTCAGAGTTTTACGGTTTGTGTATCATCAGTTAGCAGACTATTTAGCATGTCAGGTTATATACACAAATTGCACTCTTTCAAAAACGTAAAGATACGCAAACACGCCCTGATGTTGGGTTTGTTAAAAAACATTTCGGCTGTGAGGGGTAGAAAGAACCCGATCCTGCGTAGATCATCAGTTAGTCTAGTTCTGTAAGCATCAAATAGGCAACATTGCCACATGACGTGGTCTAAGTCCTCCACTTCATGGCCACACTTACAGTTGGTATAGTTAACAATTTGATCAACTTGTTCTCCAAAATTATATTTCAGAACTTTGAATGATTGGTCAATGTTTAATAGAAAGAAGTGGTCTATGCATTTGACAGATATAGAAGTACGCGTGTATACGGGGTGGTCTTTTTATCTGAAGACATTGAAATATCTCGAGAACTATGTATCGGATCAAAACAAGTGGGCAATGAAAGTTGTTCGTCACGAAGGGGGACATCCAATGATACTAAACTGGACCCCTCACCGCCACCCCTGGGGGTGGGAGTGGGAGAAGATAAAAAAACTTAAATGGGAATCCCCATTTTTCATTGCAGATTTCGATCTTCCAGAAAAAAATACACAAATTTTACCTAGGAATTTTTGCATTTTGGTTCACAGATGGCGCTGTAATGGACAAAAATCAAAATGGGTAAAAAACGTTGAAAATTGGGTATATTTCGAGAAATACACACCAGGCCAGAAAAATAAAAGTAAATGTATTTGATATTTTTAAAAATGCTATTCAATAACACCATAATTAATCACCCACCCCTACCTCCTGAGGGTGAGAGGGGGAATTATTTCAAAATCTTCAATGGTAAACCGTTTTTTATAGCAAATCTTGGTTCCCCATTGATTTGATATTATTGATGTAATTTCGTTTACAGATGTCGCTGCAATCGAAAGCAGTTGGAAAAATTCATGGGTTTGATATCAATATTGATCCCACCCTCAGCAGGTGGGGATGAGGGTCAATTATGGTGTTATTGAATAACATTTTAAAAAATATCAAATACGTCTACTTTTATTTTTCTGACCTGATGTGTATTTCTCGAAATATACCCAATTTTCAACGTTTTTTACCCATTTTGATTTTTGTCCATTACAGCGCCATCTGTGAACCAAAATGCAAAAATTCCTAGGTAAAATTTGTGTATTTTTTTCTGGAAGATCGAAATCTGCAATGAAAAATGGGGATTCCCATTTAAGTCTTTTTATCTTCTCCCACTCCCACCCCCAGGGGGTGGCGGTGAGGGGTCCAGTTTAGTATCATTGCATGTCCCCCTTCGCGACGAACAACTTTCATTGCCCACTTGTTTTGATCCGATACATAGTTCTCGAGATATTTCAATGTCTTCAGATAAAAAGACCACCCTGTAGTGTATAACATGATTCAGATGGACGGAACCGCAAATTTCGCTTTATTCGTTGACTCATTATTCGTTCCCTTTCGGTGAACCATCGTTGCGGTAATGGATCATTTTGACCACTTCCATTCGCTCTCTAGAGCGGCACGTTAATCTCTGACTCGGACTACTAGCTCTATTTCGTGACACGTTCGCATTAATCGTTGACTTGTACTACTGCGCCTCGCTCTCGCGTCGCGTTTATCAACGATCTCATCTACCACCGGCGGAATCGTGGCGATCATCGATCTTGATTAATAATTTCCCTACTCTGAGCTGCATTCTAAAAATATCCGAAAACTGACCAACCTAACCACAAGAAGAACTTTAACAGTCTCATTCGAAACCTTATAAAAATCGATTCAATGGAACGATAAATGTATCATTATTCCTTGACCCACACCACTAATCCCACCTAATGAACTCCTGTCGCTTTAATGGTTGATCTTAACCACTTCCACTTTATCTCCCGGTCCGTAGTATTAATCTCGGATTTTCTCTGCGGACTTCGATCGTTGCAATAATCGTTGAGTCGCACCACTGGCTCTCGCTCTTTCTCTCTCACTCTCTCTCTCTCTCTCGCTCATTCTCTCTCTCGAGACTTGTTAATCGTCGAGGTCTCTTCTCCTCGTTCATCTGCAGCGTAGCATCGGTCTCAACTAACGATTGCACCAGGAGTGGTCCGGCAGTGTGTGCAGGATTCGAAAAACCAGATAAACTCGATGCTCAAACGAGTTTCGCTATCCCCTAACAAGCTGGTGCGTCAATACACGGCCGGATGAAGTTGGTCAGCGAAAAAGTGGATCAACGACGGCCGTCTCCGTCGACGCGGAAATGCTTCCGCGAGCGGAACCGGGACAAAACGGTTTTTCCCGTCGCCTTTGAACCATTCGCTCTAATTCCGCTTTGGACGTCGCGATAACATTGAATTTCTACTGAAATGCGATCAAAGATCAACTCGGACATCCGAAAGGAATCACCCTGATACATCTGAATCAGCAAAAAAGTGAAAATCCCTCTAAGAGGAAAGAGAAATTTGTTAAAGTAATACAAGCAGAATTTATCAGAAAATAAAGATAGGTATTTAACGGTTTTTAGTGTACTTTAGCGAATTCTAGTGTGAGAAATATTAAAATTTCTAACTGTATTAGTCGATAATGTGTTCGTATAACGAAGATGGGGTTTTCGGTTTCAGATTTTCGCGATTCCGGTCAATTGAAGCGAAATCATCGGTAGATCCGGAGACGGTAAAAGCGATCCGAGTCGCGGAAAAACGGGAGCCCGGATGAGAACGTCGGTTTTTCTCGTACAATGCCAAGAAAAAGGGTTTCCCGAGGTAGAAACGATCGTGGCGATAGCGTGTCGCCGCGGTCCGGGCTTGAAATATAACCTGGAGATATCCTGGACGGGATAACGGAGCGGACCGGTGCATTCTTCGACGCCTCGATCGGTTTTCCGGCGATTTTCGGAGCGTGCTGACGCGGTTCCACCTCGACACCCTACCGGAGAATTTGTTTTCTGGCATTGTTCAATTACCTTTCCGACGGAAGCTTGTGAAAAACGCGTCGAACCGTTTCCCAGTTGCGAGGCGCAAAGCTTTCGCCCATTTGCTGTAATACATTGGCTTGTTCCAAGTGGACACGCGTCTCGAGGAAACATTAATTTCGGCACGGACGACAGCTCGCTAGGAAAACCAATCGGTTAACAGTGTATTGCTTCGGGAAACCCGAGGAACAGTTACGGTAAGTAGCAGAGGTAAAAAATCTTGTCATGTATTGAGGTAATGTAAGAGTCACAAAGGATCTCAGTAACCGTGGCCCAAGTGGGTCGCAGTAGGGTAACGTGTACTAGTCAGGGGCGTAGTTTATGATTACGGTGCGGACGTGACTTCAGGCTATTTTACCACATTTTTATTAGCTCGCTTTCTTGTTTGTCTGTGGTGACAAATTTTGCAATTTATTTTAAACTAACTTCTTGATGAGCTAGAGACTTGAAATTGGATACATGGCTCAGAACTAGATGACAATGCATTATTAAAAAAAATTTTTTTTGAAAGTCTTACCATTTTGGAGAAAATAACAATTAAATATTTACCTTTTCATCCCGCCGCGAAATACATCATCGCGTTCAGCAATCCCCACTTCGCTCGACAACCCTCTCTACTTTACTATGCGTGCGCACTCTGACTCGTCCCCACTCCACGGACCCATTTCACCCCGACGCGCGAACCATCGGTAGTGTAGTACATCATCGCGCGACGATCGTGACCGGTAGTGCATCATCGCTTTGTTTACCAAGTGAAATTTGCAGTAAGCTTAGTGAGTATACAAAGTATTAATAAAGAGTGATACAAGTATTAACACAAGACGAAAAAGCAGAAAATAATTATTTAAGTAAAAATAAATTTTTTAAAATACCACGGTTTTAAAAACTGACTAAAAAACATAAAATAATTTTTCCTAGTGCCATACAGATTCCTAACCTCGTATAGATAGTCCTGAAAATTTATGATTATGAATTTTGAGTAGCTGTGAAAACACTTGTGAGATTTCAAACGAAAAACGTGGAGCGCAAAATGCATCAATTATCTATCGCATGCGCCCCACGTTTTTCGCTTGAAATCTCACAAGTATTTTCACAGCTATTCAAAATTCACAATCACAAATTTTCAGGATTGTCTGTACAAGGTTAAGAATCTGTATGGCACTAGGAAAAATTGTTTTATACTTTTTAGTCCGTTTTTAATTTTTGAGATTTAGCGGAACTTTCTGTTTTATGAGAATTTATTCGGGACTTCGTATTTTAGACTTCGTACCGTAATACATCTGCAGACCATGTGTTAAGGATCAAAGTCCTTAGGTAGCCAACGAGGTCTCAAGGCGAGGGTACCTCCAGAAGCGGCCAGCTTCCCTCACCTTGTCGCCTCTTTAAGGGCGTGCATTACTTTTAAGTTAAGGTATGATTGGTTTGCGGAAGTAACCGCCTACGATGCGGAAACGTAAAAACGAACGCAGCAAAGAAGCAACGGGGTTGTCGTTATAGCACGCACGAAAGACTGTACATATTAACACTAGGTTTACGGGACCCGTCAATTTGACGGATTTCAAACTTCAAAAAGAAATGTCTTGATATTAAATTACTGATATGTCACCTCTCAGTATAAATACAATTACCAAATTGCCTTCTAGCATCCCGTCGTGTATAAGGCAAGGCCCGCTAGATAGCCTTACTGATGAGTCCTCTAGCGGGTCCAGGACGAAACACCTCTTTCCTTTTCTTTTCCATAGTAGCAATGATCGTAACGCGCCGCGAATAAAAATAAATATTTATATAATATAACGATCGAAAACCAAAAACAATTAATCAAGGATGGCGAATAAATAAATTTAAAAAGAGGAAGACACTTGATCTGATAACGTCCCTGTAGTAGACTACATCTTGTTTGGAACATTAGTTCTGACAGAGTCCTCAAGATGGACACCATAATCAGAAAGTCTTTCTCGCTAGTTACTGATATGTCACCTCTCAGTATAAATACAATTTCCAAATTGCCTTCTAGCATCCCGTCGTGTATAAGGCAAGGCCCGCTAGATAGCCTTACTGATGAGTCCTCTAGCGGGTCCAGGACGAAACACCTCTTTCCTTTTCTTTTCCATAGTAGCAATGATCGTAACGCGCCGCGAATAAAAATAAATATTCAAAAAGAAATACCGAAAAAACTATAGCATTAATTTTCACTATTTTGTACTGTAAATTAATAATTTCATCTAAAGAATTTATTCACACAATTATTTTTTCCTAAGCCTTCCAATTCTTAAACTTTTGTATGTAGTATACCTATCTCTACGAAACCCGTCAAATTGACGGGCTACCCAATTTCATAAGTAATAAGTAATAAGTAATATCATAAGTAATAAGTGCATAAATTAGAATAAAAGAAAAATCTCCACTAAGATGATACGACGCGGACAATTTTGCTGCCTCGAATCCGTTATCTCAATCGCGTCCCGATAACGGAAGCTGCAACGGACTATGTGGCCTGAGTGTTTATTTTCGTAATCTACGAAACTGCTTGTGCGTATCGCCGAAACCGTATTGTTATCATTTCCGTAATAACTTAAAAAATGTTGACTTATTAATATTTTATTTTTACGTGAAGCCTTATATTGTTAAACTCAAATTTAGTTTGAATAAACGCCCGTAAACCTAGTGTTAAGTAAACGTTTCCTTTAAGCCCGACACATTACCATTTTCTCGGACATCCTTACAGTAAAAGCTTGAGATGTATTCTGAAAATTTCGCTCGATTCGTTGTGATTTATAACGTACCCGGAAATGATCGAACGCTTAGGGTAGGTAGGTGTGTTCTGCAGGTTCACCACCATAGTGTGTCGACCGACGGAATTGGTTCGCGGAACGTTGCGGCGTTCCAATGCTGGGAAAACGGCCACGTGGATTGTGTCCGTGAAATGTCCGACGCTCGACGTGGAACGGCGGCTGCTAACTGCTGCCCAACTATCGACAGAACTTTCTACCTCGCGAGAGAACCCCGGGATTTAATTAAATATCGCGAAACACGCCGCACACCCTATAATGCAACCCTCCATGCCCGCGAGTTTTACGGGGACGCTGCGCCGGCCCGATATCGACCGTGGACGTCTGAACTCGTGCCAGGAATCCAGGAACCGTGTCCTGAAAGCTTCTTGAAACAGTCAGGACCCCGCCGGTCGCTTTACAATCCTGATTGCGTCAGATCCGTGTTGGGTAATTGGTGGAATCGAGTTAGCTGGGCAAGATTGAGCTACGGGATGCCCCGGGTTTGGTTCAGATCAGAAATTGATCAAGGTGGTTCAGGCTTGATGCAAATAAATTAAAGGCAGGTCAAGATCGAGCAAGATTAAGCCTTTGTTTGGAGCTGGGTAGATTCAACTCGGCTAGATTTAATACGAACCTTGACTCATTAGATTACACCTAAATTGAATATATACTGGCCCTTGAATAAAATAAGTGCAGAGGTTCTGACTAGACCTCGATAGTGTCTAATCCACAGTACACAAATCATTTATTTATTTATTAATTTAATGCTTTAAACCAGATGTGGTTTATATAGCATATGCAATACATGAATCCATTAGCGTATTACATAATAGCTTAATGTGCCTCTTAGCTTAGCTTAACTTAACAGTAATTTTTTATTTAAAAAAAAATTGATTCAATAAAATTAAATTTTTAGTGCACAACGCTTAATAAAATCGAAAATGATTAACAGACCTTTAATATCTGGACCATACAGGAAGCATCTTATACTCGTTGGAAGACAGTACTTGTGTAGGAATAGAGCTGAAAGTAGTGTATCACGTTCGTCTTCATATTTTGGGCATTGCCAAATGACGTGATCAAGTACACAAATCATTTTAATTCACCCAAACTCGTGATCTAAATGTTCCAGTAAATTTTACTACTTGCTATCCACCCTTTAACCTATTCACTTTGCGAAAGTTTCCAAAAGCTGCAGTGTTTCTGTGCAGTGTTCTGTATATAGAGCGCAGACTGCACAAGCCAGTGTGACGTGTCCGGGCAACTTTAATAGAACGTCCCTTCCAGCGCGATCGCTATCGTTAACAGAAATCCCGAAAGCAAAGTTAGCGCGATTGCCGAGGTTGGAAAATCAACTGTCCGCGTTAATCCAAAAATTCCGGGTGACCGATCGCCGGGTAGCGTCCCGGGGAAATTTTATAAATGGAAGTCGTCTGGTTTTATTCCGCTCTTCCGTCTTCGCGGCAGCAATATCCGCGGACGGGCGCGTCGCGCCGCCCTCCGCCGAAATTAAAGTCGCAAGATAAACGAGCCGCGTTTACGGAACAGCCGAAAAATTGCCGGCGAACGAAACTGGATCTCCCAGTCATCTTCTTTCCGTTCCTTTTGCTAAACGAAACTCCCGTGTCGCATAAATGTTCATTTCCACCGAATTCCTAACTTGCAACATGACAATGTAGGTCAATGATGCTTTTAATACCAATTTAACAATTTTGCAAGGTTGGCAGCGTTGTATTCAAATTCTTTCAATCTTGTCCATAACTAGCCAGGAATTGACCTGACCTCGATCAAGCACTCGGTCCTATGAGAGCACGGTTTGAAGACACAATAGAAATTCTTTGCTACACCATTGAACTCGGTGGAACGTTCCATAAATTCCTCCGGAATAATTATCGCGATACGAGCCAGCGAGTCGACGTTGATTATCGGGATTCGATCAATTCAGGATAAATTATCGCGCGATTCAAAGACACCGAGGATGAAAGGGGTTGGGGTGAGGGGAGGGGGGTCGTGTAAATATATATAGCGGTATGTCGTTAATTGATAATTTCCGCGGGCATAGTTTCCAGATTACACTGATCCCCGGCTTCAATTGTAGGCGGTAGAAACCGGACGACTGTAATTCAGGCTACACCGACTCGAAACCCACGGAAACTAGATCGGGGCCCGGGATTTTCTCGCGAACAGATTACGTTATTGTCAAATTGACAGTCGGATCGATGACCGTTCGGGACTGTTAATCGCGTCGTATATCTTCCCATCGACGGGATATAATTTTCACCGTCGAGACCGAGTAATTGGCGAGAATTGTGCTCTCCCGCCGGCTGCCAAATTGTCGGCAACGTCTACCGCATATATCGTTTTACTTTTATCGCTGTTTGCACTGCCGATCCCGATAGAAATATGCCGACAATTTAATAGTATGCCGTTGGTCGACATTTTCGCGCAGAGCACAAATTAACGCTGCACTCGCAGCGGTCGAGCGATCTATAACATGTCTTATAGATCGTTCACTCGAACCACTGTGTCGTTATACATTCCTTAAAATCTCAAATGATCTATCGTTGAATCGAATCACTGTATTTTTATATATTTCTTAAAATCCTGCCTGAATAGTAGTTCACTCGAACCACTGTATCGTTATACATTCCTTAAAATCTCAACTGATTTATCGTTGACTCGAATCACAGTATTTTTATATATTTCTTAAAATCCTGCCTGAATAGTAGTCCACTCGAACCACTATATCGTTATACATTCCTTAAATTCTCAACTGATTTATCGTTGACTCGAATCACAGTATTTTTATATATTTCTTAAAATCCTGCCTGAATAGTAGTCCACTCGAACCACTATATCGTTATACATTCCTTAAATTCTCAACTGATTTATCGTTGAATCGAATCACAGTATTTTTATATATTTCTTAAAATCCTGCCTGAATAGTAGTCCACTCGAACCACTATATCCTTACACATCTCTTAAAATCTCTTCTGATTTATCGTTGACTCGAATCACAGTATTTTTATATATTTCTTAAAATCCTGCCTGAATAGTAGTTCACTCGAACCACTGTATCGTTATACATTCCTTAAAATCTCAACTGATTTATCGTTGACTCGAATCACAGTATTTTTATATATTTCTTAAAATCCTGCCTGAATAGTAGTCCACTCGAACCACTATATCGTTATACATTCCTTAAAATCTCAACTGATTTATCGTTGACTCGAATCACAGTATTTTTATATATTTCTTAAAATCCTGCCTGAATAGTAGTACACTCGAACCACTATATCCTTACACATCTCTTAAAATCTCTTCTGATTTATTGTTGATACGAACCACTGGATTTTTATGTATTCCTCACAATCCTGCCAGAATAATACTCAAATATCAATTCGATTATGCACGTTATTCGAGACTACGTTGCAACAGTTTCTCTTCGGGGAACATATTCCCAGTGCTTTAAAAATTCCTCGTGGTTCTATAGCATCTGTTCAGAAGAAAATCGCTGAGGTTTTATGTGCATTTAGAGTTGTCATTTTTCTCGAGCGTTTCTATTGCGAAAACACCTGCTTTTCCTCGCTTTATTTTCCGTTCCTGATGACAGAATTCAAAACGAAAATGAGAGATGACTCGTCGACGGTCGTTTCGCGGCTCTGTTGGTCGGTCGCTTATTTTTAGCTCGTGCACCACCTTACAACGAGGCTGCACTGCATCCCTGCCGCCTCTGAAGCACGATCGATATGCTCGGTGTGCGCGTTCAACCGCAAAAACTCAGCCTCGAAATATCGGGCCGGCTTTTTAGGCCGGCTTCCACCATTCCGCCGACAGATTGCGTGTCCGTGCGACTTCCGAGACGAGAAATATGATCTCCGTCCTCGGGAACAAACGAAGAAGAGCTGACTTGGGTTTCGTAGGAAGCAGATCGAATGCGAATAAGGATCCGCCGAGACTCGCACGACGGTAGAGAATGCCGTCGAGTGATCGTTAGTCGAGGAACTCAGTCGCAGCGTTAACAAGCGATTTAATTGGTGGCGATCGCACGAAATAAAACACTGTGTCGAGCCATCCTCTGACCCATACTACTCAATCCCGCGCGGTCGAGCGTCTCGTTAAAGTCCGCGAACCCCACCATGTTCCCCTAGGAACATTTCTACTTGATTATTGACTTTGCCCAGCGAAATGAAATTGCCAATGTGACTGACCTGAACTACTGAATTTGTCATTAAAAAAGAACGATAAAGTCTCTCCTGGCGGCTTAATTTGCGCCTCGTACTACTAACTTCCAGCTAAATTTCTTTCTTGAAGCACTCGCAAGCTCATTCGTCCCCTCGAGCTACTATTTCCTTCCTCATAACATTGCAGACTTTATCAGCGGCTCGTGCCACTAATTTTTCCAGGTAAAAGGGTGTCGGCTTTGACTTGAACTACTAGTTCTCGTCCGTTACAAGACCGCCCGACCAATCGCTGGCTCGAACCACTAACTCTCTCTCTCTCTCTCGCTCTCCCTTAAAAAACGATCGGTTTAATCCTCGACTCGTACCACTAGCCTCCCGTTCGTGACACCGACGCGTTAATCGCCGAGTTCTTCTACTGATTACCGACTCGTTGCAACGACGACGAGTTTATCATCAATCTAATCCACTTGTTTGCACCCGTTGCAACAGTGTTGCGCTAATCGGCGATCTTTGCAAACAATTTCCGTACGTTCTAAATCACGGTGTGCTGATGTAAATACGACGCCTTCTGTTGAGCACCTCCTCCGTGTAAGAGGATACACCCCGGGAAAGTTGGTCAACGAAGGGACAGGATTTATTAACTCGCAGACCGACCGACTCGCTACGGCATGTGTCACGTCGCGCTTAATTTCCAGAGCGCGTAACTTCGTCTAGATTCGTATTAAATTATTTATTCTTCCATTCGTGCGACCCATAGCCGCGTGCTACAAAATTATATGATCTCTCACTCTCTCTCTCTCTCTCTCTCTCTTGGCGTGCATGAAAAAATGCATCACGTAATCATAATTTTATTGCCGAAGCATTCAGCACTGGGACGCGGGTTTGGCGGGTTTAATCGAGTCTGCAATCAAGGGCACTCTCGGTTTAACATTTTTTAAAATTAAACGATTGTTCGTACGACTGGAATTTCTTTCGAGTACGGAACTTCGTTAAAATCTTGCCACGGCAAGTAAAAAATAAAACGCGTAATCGCAACTTCGTTGCTGAAGCACACAGCGTGTGGACATCAATTTCACAGACGTTCACGCTGGTTTTGCGACCCGAGTCACCGCGTTAATCGACCAAAAGCATAACGATAATATATATAATGTTATTCAATTTTCCGGATGGTTTGGTAAAGACAAGAATAATCACAAAACTGAGTTTCTCTGTAAAAAGAGGTTTTTTATGGTTTTATTATTCATGCTCCTATTTACAACTATTTACGATCTTACCTGTAAAAAGAGAAACAACATTAAATGTCAATTATTCACTGTTCTTTCCCTACTCACAAAATCTTTACTTCTATCTATAATCTGTATTTTCACTTTCTTTGGTTAGTCTCTTAGCACGTGTTCCCTTTTTCATCACACACCTCTCTTTCTATCTTTCTATCTTTCTCTCTCTCTCTCTCTCTCTCTCTCTCTCTCTGGTGTTTGTCTTACTTATTTGTTTAAAAGTGCCATGTACTTTCTTTACATGTATTTCCTGGACATTGAAACATAAAAATGCGAAATGCCATTGCATTCTCATGCGCAAGCGAGAACAGTAGTTAAAAGCTTTACTGCGGAGTGTTTTGAAAGTTCGAGGGAGCTCTCGTCGGATCAACAACGCGCGGTTTAGCGCTTTCTTTTCCAATTAATCACGCCGCGCCGTTGTCAGGGGAAGTTCTAGCGGCACAGGACGAGAGCAATCGGATGGTCGTTAGTCGAAGAATTAAGAAGTTGCGAGCGATAACAAGCGACCGTCTAATTGCGAAGCAACCGGTTGAACAAGCAAAGCCGGTATCCACTTCTGGACGGGGCGGCTAGCTTGTAATTGAAGCAAAACCCGTCTAATTAGCCGCGGAGGAGCCCGAGATGGAAAGAAGAAGCTGTCTCTCTCTCTCTCTCTCTCTCTCTCTCTTCCTTTCACATTCTCTGTCTGTCTCTCGGCTCTCGAAGATCTGCGGGAATTCACGGCGACGCTACGGGGAAACCACGCGGACAGAGTATCCGCGTGATTAATTCAGAAGTCTCGAGCGCGTCGCACCGAGACAAAGCGGCCAGCCGACACAAAAGCGCAAGCCTTTGTTCTTATTTAACGCGGCACAATCCTCGAGATAAGGGTCACGGGCGCACAATACGCCACGGCCCGGATAATTTCGCGAGCATCCAGGCAACCCTGTCCTCGTCCCGTCGCGACGACAGAAACGGAACCATCGACGTCCTCACGGCGACGATCGCTATTCTCCATCCTACGCGAAAAAGTCATTGCAAGGAAGAACGCCACATGTCCTACATACTTTCACTTTCGAGATGTTGCCGATCAAAGTTTTCATCACCGGACATCGGTAAAATTGCATTATTTTATCGAGATTATTATTATTTTATCTTTTTATTTTTCTTTTATTTTATCTTTTCCCGAGAACTATTATACATTTGAATAGCAGAACGTGGCTTCGAGCAATAAGATTCCACCGAATCGACACGTTTGGGTATGCTTCAAACTTTGCTAGAATTAATTAATTAGTTTATCGATCGTAATTTATCCGAAAGATATGAGTTTTATTCTCGGCGCAAGGTTCGATCATTTTTCCACACAACAAAAAGATATTTTGTAGGAATACTAAACGCTGGATTCGGATATGAATCTTCCGGTTCAAGAACCACTTTAACTATTAAAAATGTTTAATAGGAGGAAAAGAAAGGAGAGCTAGCTTTGCTTGAATTGTTGTAGAAACTGATCAAACCTTGCGCTGCTAAATAAAATTCATATTATTTTATCGAGACTTTCGAATTTATTGTCACGAGTTTTTTCTTGTCAAAAAGTAAAGCTCAATTAAAACATAAACTCAAAGTTAGCTGTATTAAAATTCTGTATAATTAATCGTTGATCTACTCTACTGGATTTTACGTTCCTCAACCACTTCTACATCAAACATTCACATTCACCACTGTCAGCCATCTTTGAAACACCGTCGTAAACTACTACCTCCGAACGAATTTTATAGTCCAATTCCAAAACCACGAGGATTTATGAATATAAAAGGAGACGCGTTTAACGGAGAAAATGCACGAAAAGTTAAAGGAACGTGATCTGTAATAAACACTAGAGCATTACCGTTTTGTTGTGTGTGTGTTTGTGACTGCCTTTCAATATGCTTTATCATCCAATTATAAAACCACGAACATTTACGAAGATAAAGGGAGATGCGTTTAACGCAAAAAATTGCTCGGAAAGTTAAAGGAACGTGATCTGCAATAAACAGTGGAGCTGTAACATTTTGTCGAAAGTATGGTTCCAACGTTGTGTGGATTTTATGGTGTTCCTGGTGCACCGAGGGTGGTAATGGTCACGCGCGCCACGGTGTACATTACCTGTAACGGCGAGACGGAGAATTCAAAGTGTCCATGATTTAGCTCGGCTCGGAACTCCCGTGGAGAACAGAGCTCTGAAATTCCGTCTTCCGAGCTTATTACCGGCGACGCGATATGCGGCAGTCGGTGGTGGTGCTTCGCCTTTACACTGTTCCGTATTCATAATTCACTGGCGTGTAATGAAGACGTTTATTATTACCATTAAATACAGTCACGCGACACTGGAGAACACTCGTGGCAGGTCTGCCAGCACGGAACACCGGCCGAATTGGTTGCAAAAGCAACAGAGAAATGGATGGTCTGGTGTTTACCGGACGCGCGGGGAACGATGGGATTTTTCGTAACAGCCGAGTCCGGAATTATTTCGAAAAACTGGACGCTCCTCTCGCTGAACCGTTGAAAAGGCGAAGTCTACGTGAATTTCGCTGGTTGCTTTGTACAAGATGATCCGAAAACATTGACACGACCCGAACAGACGTAATTTTATTTGAGGTTTCGTTCGTGAGAAAAGGCAGTTTGAAAATTGCATACATTTATGTACACTGTGTAAATTTCGCTCGATAAATGCCGCACAGTTTTGCTCATTCAATTATTGAACAGTTCTTGCAAAGTGCAGCGATCATTTTTGACTTGCTCGAGTGCCAAAACGATGTTTGCTTTTAATTTATACAGCCCCTATTTCCCGCGGGGCGAATCGAACGGCGTCGAAACTAATTTTCGAATTAGCCCGCGGCGCTGGATCGTTTTTATTAGAGTAATTACTCGGGGATGGAGTGGCCATAAAAAAGGTAGGCAAGCCTATACCGAGGGGGATGAGAAAGAGAGGAAGCCACCCTTCTTTCCGAGTAGGCAAACGACGACGAAACGGCAACGTAATTTGGTTAACCGCCTCGCGTGGAAAACGTTTATCGACGAGAGCTGTTCCCTCCGAAATGTTCCGCTTTCCGTCTGTCCTCGATTCGATAATTCCCAACCGCGAACGCGGTGTTATCTTCGTGTTTGTCGATCACGATAGACACAGAACGAGTATAACTGGATACGACGATGATCTCTGTTGCATTCGAACAGAGAAAAATAGAGAGATACAAGCATAGAGCGATGTAGGAGTTGAGTGGTATAGAGATTGAGAGCTAGAGGGGCAGAGAGACAGGGAGATGACTCTCTCCCGCGTGTAAATGTGGAGCGGAGGCACCGGCGCTCATAACGTTCGGCCGACGGCCTGTTCATCGATACCGCCGCGTGACAAACAATCGTCCCGATTAATTATGCGGCCCGTGATTTATTTGAGGGCCGGCCCAGGCATTTCAACGAGCCGTGACGCCGCGCAGCTGTCTCTCTGCCGCTGACACGAATGGACTTCGGGAAAACAATGTATGATGCGCGACCGCACGCGTGTCCCATTCAACCCGGGAACCCGTCGCGGGAAACCGGTGGTCGACGCTGACACTCGATTCGGAATGGATCACCGGGGAGACTTAAAAATCGTGTCAACAGCTGCGACATCAACCATTCCTCCTTCACCACGATCATTCATAAATTAGTGTCGTTGAAAAATCAATGTTCCCATTCGTTGAAAAATTACCATGCTGACTGGGAGGCAGCGGCGAAAACATTCAAACACCACATGTATCGTGTCGTGGGAGATACGTTGCTCACTTACGAGATTTTCAACACTTTTCAACACCTGGGATTATTAGCAGCATGCACATGGCTGTGCATGCTAACGTTACAAGGTTAACTTATGAACTAGAATTAAGGAATATGTTGAACATTTTTTAATACAATATTAACCTTAAAGAAATAAACTGTGAGATTTAAGAAATGTATGCATAAAAAACAGAGTACAGAGAGAGGGCCCGTACAGGAAGGAATCTATCCTATAGGGTGGAAAGTGACGCTGGTTGCAAAGATTGGAATCAGAGTATCTCTATTATTATCGTAGATCGGACATTGCCATAACACATGATTAGGATCCTGTACCAGACAATCACATGGACAACTTGTGTCATCAGCAAGTTTAATCTTAAAGAGGGAGGCCCTCAGTTGATAGTGTCCAGAACGAAGTCTATTAATCCTACAAATGAAATCTCTAGGAAGCCTCAGGTGAGCAAACGTCCATGGTTTGGACTCGTAAAAAAATTTTACGCTCTTGAATTCTGCTTCTTCAAGAATATGATTTTTGGTTGCCTTTATAGCTTGTTTTCTAAAACCATTTTATTTGTTCACGATCGCCAATTTTGAATAAGTTTTAATTAGATTACGGCGCACAGGTTCGATCCTATGTTACTAATTAAGCTGTTTTACAAATTTATATTAATTTTCGACGACGTTTCGACATAGAAAATATAATTCACTTTTCTTACAGACGCAATTTATATTTTCTGGAAAATGGTCCCAAGACGGACCGAAACGTCGAAAATTAATATAAATTTGTAAAACAGCTTAGTTAGTAACATAGGATCGAACCTGTGCGCCGTAATCTAGTTTTCTAAAACTATTGGAAAAATCAGAGTAGGGAAAAAACGAGGATATTATAGAATTTGTATTGTAGAAGAAACCAGCAAGGATGCTACCTTAGCTGATCGTCAACTTTTTCATTGTGAGTGATTCCAATATGCGAAGGGATCCAGAGGAGAAGCAATTTCCTGGCTTCCAGAAAGTGGGAATTTATCAAATTATGAATATCAAGTAGAAAGGGGTTGGATTTAGTATTGCCAGAGTAGTTACTTAGTGCTGTTAAAGCACTCAAACAATCAGAATAGATGTACACGTATTGATGTAAATAGTTAGAAGCAAGCTCAAGGGTAGTTTTGATTGCAATGCATTCGGCGGAAAAGATAGTCGTATCCTTATGTAATCTTTCAGCACTTACTCCTGGACATTTCCTTGTGGGTGAATCACTGACGAATCAACAGTTTCTTATACGTTGTATGAGGAGTATTAAAGCAGACTTAATATTCGAAGCAAATGGCGTGCTAAGCCCACTAGATACATTCAGATCGGAACACTGACCTAACTGTGCTGAAAACTTACAATCCTTCGCGAGGAGTAACACTATTCTTCGTTGCGCAGCTACTCTTTTCGACTGCGAGAGAGAAAGAGAGAGAAGCTATCTAGTTCGTTAGTCAGAGAGTTATTACGTTGCTCCGCTAGAGATCTATTAGATTCCGTCGCGAGAGAGCCGCTAAATTCCTCCGGCGAGGAATCGTTATATGCTTTGGAGATAGAGCCTCCGTCTTTCTAAATGCGAGATCCCCTGTGTTCCCAAGCGAGAGAGCTATTGCATTCCTACGTGACGTAGCTGTTATATTCCTCCATGCGAGAGCCACTGCATTCCTCTAAGAAAGGATCTACTGTATATTTCTTTTTCGAGAGCCAATACATTCCCTCCGAACAGAACAACCTCATTCCTGCGTATAAGAGTCATTCTAGTGTGTACCGTGAGAGAGCCGCCTACATCCCTTCGCCAGAAGGATTCCTAAACTACTGCATTCCTTCGTTTGAGAACTGTAACACTCCTTTGCGGGACAGCTGCAATATTCCTTCAAGAATTGTTTATTCACTTCACGCAAGAGCTATTACGCTCCTCTGGAAGAGACGCGAATGCATTCCTTCGCGGGAGAACTGTGCAAACATTCCTTTATCAGGAAGTTGTTACGTTCCTTCATGCAAAAGTTACTCTGTTTCGATGCGGAGAAGCTTTTATACGTCTTCGGCGGAAAGCTGTAGCGCGCCTTAGCAAAATAGAGCAGAATCGATCCTCCCAGAGCTTTTATATTCCTTCCATCAAGAGAATCATTCCTACGATACAGAGCATTTATATTTCTCGGATCGACGCGCGTTCTATTTTAGCAAAGAACTAATACATTCTCTAATGAAGTAGAACCTCTGATGCAGAGCTTCTACATTCCTCCGAACAAGAACCATTTCATCATCAGAATATTTTAAACAATTGCTCCTCGTTGAGCCTTCAGCGAATCAACCGAATCCCCAACGCAATATAGACGCATAATGATTCAAAGTAATACCACAGCAGACTTTTGGGAGACCCCCAGCAGATCCACGGTGAAAGAGGAGCGTCTCGAGGAAAGTCGAATAATTTCGAGCGGAATGGGATAAGTCCTGGAAAAACTTTGGTTCCCGGACGCGCCTCGGGCTTTTGTCTCTACCGAAGCCTTTGTTCCAGGAAAAGGAGTCTCTCTCTCTCTCTCTTTCTCTCGCTCTATCCGGGACGCGCCGTAAATAGACCAGGACGCAGAAGTTCATTTAAATTGGAGGAGGATCGGGTTCTCTGCCCGGTTTGCCACGAACCACGCGGGGCACATCGGCCAACCAGCGCAGCGTTGCAGCTACCCGCTGGCCAATTCCGACCGCAGCCCAGACCCGCCATAGTTCGGGCTATAGTTGAGGCCCGAATGCGATCCTCGATTCCGTCAGATAATTGCCGCAGCGACGCATATCGAGCTGACTAGCTCCAACAGCCACTGATCAGCTCACTCGCCTTAATTAGTTTCGTTCCGAGTCGAGAAAGAAATAAATTAAAGGTTTCTGGCAGCTAACCATTCGAAGGTCAAGAAATAACTAGAGCGAGGCTGATTGTGTTTTCAAGAGAAAAACTTATTTATAATATCCCGACTAGAAATTCAGTTTGGCAGACTATTAGGTCCGCATTAGGCTGGCCTTTTTTTTTTGGACATGGGGGAAGGCCCTGTCTGAGATTCATTCCCCCATGTGTGATCCGAAGACAACCACAACATGTTCTTGGCTATCACGCATTAGGCTGGCCGAATTTGGTTCTTAGGCCCTAATGCGGCATGTAACGTGGAATGTCAACGACTACCTAATTGGGAAAGCCGTACGAGGCTCGCATAAGGAAACACGTGTTAGGGCCACATCAGGTTTTCCCAAAGATTTATTTTTTTCAATACCCGCAAATAAAAGACTCGCATTTTCTATTTAAAAAATAACTGTTTATTTTCAGATGTCATAAGTGTTAGGATTGAATTGAAAAAATTAAAAAATTGAAAAACAAAAATGTTGACAGCCGGACTCGAACCAGCGATCTACTAATTACTAGTACATATTTTTCGCTGCGCCCTCGGTCACTCCGATTGTTGTTCATAGGTAAACGCCATCTTATTATGACTGGAAACAGATTTTCAAATGCAATTTTCTCGACAAATCTTGACAAGTGCGCGCTACTGCTTTCCTAAATTACAAATTTGCAAACCAACTTAGGCATCCGCTCGGTCATCCTCATTTGGATCAAGTATGCCAACTGTTAGGTATGTCTAACTTAGGTATATGCTCGGCCATCCTCATTTGGACCATGCGTGGCAACTTTTAGGAATGCCCTACTTAGGCGTACATCATTCTTTCCGTATTAGGCCCACATTCGTCTTTAGACATGCCTAGCTGAATTTCTAGTCGGGATATAGAAATGATTAAATCAACGGTAACCTTGACAATAGGACAGCGAACAGGTCCTTCACCAGTGAAAAGTGAAATTCCATAAATGTCGAGAGCAGAAAATAATTTCAACAATCTGCCTTTAATAAACTTCAACGTCCCATCAATAAACGTAGAAGGTGGACATTGTAAATAATGCGATAACGGAATTTATCATCGGTTAAATCGTCAGAAAACTGTCAACATTCCCGCAACTCTCGGGTGTATTCGCGGTCAGGAAATCACTTGGTGGCGAGATTAAAACTCCTCGACGCCGGGACACACGTTTATTTTCTCCACGGTCGATCGCAGCCAGGGAGAGAGAGAGAGAGAAAGAGAGAAAGAGAGTGGACTAGCTGAGCTTAAAAAAAGAGGACATACCCGTGCACTCTGCAGCCGTCGGAATCGTCGACGGAGATAAGTGGAGAAAAGAAGTTTGTTGTGTTTGGGGTCGGCGAAACTCCGTCGCGCCCCGTGAACCACGGCAGCTTTAATCCTCCGCAAATCCTTTGAGCTCCATTAGCGACTTCGTTGCCGGACCTGAACTTCATCGAACGCACACGTTCGCTCATGTGCCGATTCTTTCCTAGAGGAAACGCTCCCGCGATGAAAGCTCCGACGTTCGCCATGCTGCTCCTTGAATTTCACTATTTTTTTCATCCAGTTTCATTTCTCGAACGTCTCTCAACATTTTCACTTGAAAAGGTCTGCGAGTCTCGATGTTGTTGTAGAAAATTGTTTCCAACAATATTCCAAGTCCGCCTCCAACTTTATCAGTTACTAGATTTTCCCCGCGGCTTCGCTCGCACAGAAAACTGTTCAATGCCCTCGAATATTGATATTGTTTCTCCATGAAATCTTTTAACACACCATTCACCCCATTCAGATTGTATCAATGAGCATTAAGACCAAGTAAATCAGACTACGAACAATATATTCCTCATACAAACGTTGCAACCCCTTTTCAACCAGTTCGGGGTTGAAATTTGTAAAATTCCAAAATAGATGTTTGATCAATTGTATCAAAGAGCATTAAGACCAAGTTTCAAGGATATCCAATCACGAACAAACTATTCCTCATACAAACATTTCTTATCTCTTGTGTAGATCATAAAGGAAACCTCTGTGCAAAATTTCAGCTTTCTAGGGCCAAGGATTTAGCCTGGGCGTTGATAGGTGAGTCAGTCCGGACTTCGTTTTCATATACATAGATTTTAATTCAATGTTTCAATTATAAAAGACAGGAACAAGCTCATAATGTATGCGTGTTCCTTTAGAATAAATTCAATATTGTCGTTTCTACTGAAACACGCGCATGCCAGTCGCATTCGTTGCTCCCTGAATGTACTATTAAATTAACCGAACAATGCACGGAGCAACAACCAGCGGAACAAAACCGGAATTTCTCGTAGAATAGCGAAAGGAAACATTCGCCGGCCAGTCGGGAGTTTATCAGCGTACAGTATCGATGTATAGCGGAGCATAATCGCGATTTTAATCGGCGAAGAATTTAGTGTCGCGTCGGACGGGCCAGTCGGAATCGCGATAACCAGCTGCGGGGGCTAACATTAACGCGGCCCCGAATAAACCATCAATAATGACGACTGTCGCGACTCGTTCCGCGAATCGAAACAATGTCGCGACATTTGCATACCATTTGCGTGATTTATAATACGCGAGATAATTATCTTCGTAGCCAGCCGGCGTAAATATCGCGGACCTCGTGTCCGCCGCCCTCCCTCTTACCGTAACCAGCCTGTTGTTTATTTACAATAACTCTCGGGGAAACGTTCGTCGCATTAATTCACCCGCCGCTATGCTCCACCCTTCCCAAAATTTGCTAGCATCGTTTCTGCAAGCTTCGCCCCTCGCCCCCTCGCCCCCCACGGTCATCGGTATCGCGAATACGCGTTCCAGTTTCGCGCACGTAATTTCCCGTCGATTTATCACTTATTTTTGCACGTCGCTTCCCTGCGACCCGATCGTCGATGAAATCATTCGTGAGCTGTTTATACAGACTTTCGAAAAGCCTCGTTCCACTTTTTAACCGAATATTTATCGCTGTTATCCTGCTAATTGTTGCTCGTTAATTTGTTGATTGTTAAACTGCTGCCATCGGCATAGCTACTCGAATCTCTGTATTTCATCGAATTGTTTCATGCTTTACGTTCGGAGTTTTCAAAGAACTCGAACCTCGTAAAATGCGAATGTCTCTTTTAATGTTTTGCTTTTTGCTTTCGGAACGGTTTATTATTTACGTTTAGTGAAGTACCGTTAAATATATAAACAAACTGGCGGACGCTTTTGTCCGAGGATTAACAATTTCCCTTTACAGCAAAAGGTACCGCACCTGCATTACAGCTGTGCATTTCGAGTCGAGGATAAATATTCAACGCCGCAAAAGCAGTGCCGCGCATGTTTATTACCGGAAGATCTCTATGTAGATTAAAATTTTTCTAACCGGTAAGAATCCAGACTAAAACACTGGAGCTACGTAAGTAGAAAAATTCGTTGAGCCAGTTGCATGAATTAAATATCATGTTTCAATACAATTTCCCGAATGAACTAGAAAAAGTAAAAATTACACGAATACATTCCATGCAAAATTTAATAAAATGATAAATTCTTCTAGGTTCAATGAAAATACACGCCTTTCAATAAAAGCTTGAACAAAATGAAGATAATAAATCCTTCTGTGTTGAATAAAAATTTACTTCCTCCCTTGCAGGATTTACTAAAATGAAGGATCATAAATCCTGCCGAGTTAAATAAAAATATAACTCGTCCCTTGATAAATCTAATAAATTCATCTAATGCGAACAAAAATGCATGACTCTCTTTAATAAATTGACAACAATAAATTCTTCCGTTCTCTACCTGCTTTGAAATTTGACCCAGCGATTTTAAAGGAACTGCATAAAATCTGAATAAATTGCAATCGATGCAAAACGCAAATTCGCGCGGATATTGTGCTATAGAGAGATGAACTGCACCCTTCGTAGCATCAGCGATCTAACGGGAAGAGTCAGGGCGTGAGTGTGCACACAGACACATACAACGGCAGCTTTCTTTCCGTCACCCACATTCGTTCATCCCTTTTGTTTTCACTATCTCCAGCCACCCCCGAGTTCGGAGGGTTGAAGCGGAAGCTTTTTGGAAGATCAGAACACAGATAGATAGGTTGCAGGAGAACGAGAGAGAGAGAGAGAGAGAGAGGAGAAGGGGAGAAAGAGGAGAAAGCACGCATCCAGGTCACCCCGAAACTAATTGCCATTCGATTCGTCCACTCTTCGAGCTTCGCGAAAGTTTCCCGACCGCATACCCGCCAAAATCCCAGTCCCACCCTCAGACAAACCGCTGGTTTCCGGCTCTGCGAACTTCCGACTTCTACTCTAGCTCCACCAATTTACATCGCGACGGACAAACCGTGATAATTGCTCCAGGAAACAATTTCGACGGTTTTCGAAAATCGAACTGGTACCATTTGAGAATCGTCCATCGAGCACGGTAACGATCTAAAAATATTTGGACGACTCGCGATATCTACATTGCAGATTCTTCCGCGAATTTACATCCTCTGAATATTTCGCGCACACAAGAAACCATTAAATAATTTTCGCTTGAATATTCCTCGATCGGAGGCTCACTGGTTTTTAGCTGAGATTCAATTTGAATGAGAACGAGATTTATTTGAAACCTTCACTATTATCGAAACGCATCTGTTCTTCGCCCTTATTTCCACGGAAACTCTTTGACTTTGACGTTTGTTCTAGAGATTCACGCGGTTGTTATTAGATGTATATTAGAGGGTCTATCCGAGTGAAAATCGGGAATGGTGTTCACTCGCAAGCAGCAGTGGCCGATTAGACTGATCCAATTACGACGATTTGGTTTCGCGGCGATTCGATCTGATCGGATTCGCGCGCGATTATCGACCAATGGGCAAAGTTGCCCGTGAATGATATAATTGACTCTGTACCAGAGGGATGTATTCGAGCAGGAGTCGTGGACTCGATGGTCCTCGACGGTACTCTAATCGAGGCGAATCAATTTGCCGCGGATGCTTGCTCTATCGATAGATCGTTCTTTCTTCCGGCGATAAAACCTTGCGGATCGTCCTTTGCCACGATACGCCGACTGTTTATCGACCGTCAAACTTCCATGCCATTCGTCCGAAATATTTGGCAATACATTGTCCGAGCGATCGACGCGAAAAAGCTCGACGAGCACGTTGCTTTTTCTCCGTCGTCGCTCTACCGTGTATACCGGGTAGTT
The DNA here is from genome assembly GCA_028455595.1 of Lasioglossum vierecki. Classification (NCBI taxonomy): domain Eukaryota; kingdom Metazoa; phylum Arthropoda; class Insecta; order Hymenoptera; family Halictidae; genus Lasioglossum; species Lasioglossum vierecki. The sequence continues at coordinate 4,962,612 of CM052335.1, read as the reverse complement.
ATTTTATCTGAAGACATTGAAATATCTTGAGAACTATGCATCGGATCAAAACAAGTGGATAATGAAAATTGTTCGTTTCGAAGGGGGACATCCAATGATACCAAACTCGACCCCCCAACGCTACCCTCTGAGGGTGAGGGTGGGGGAAGATAAATAATTTAAATAGAAACGCCCATTTTTCATTGCAGATTTGGATTCTCCAGAAAACATACACAAATTTGACCTAAGAGTTTTTGCATTTTGGTTCACAGATGGCACTGTAATGGACAAAAATCAAAATGGGTAAAAAACGTTGAAAATTGGGGATATTTCGAGAAATACGCATCAGGTCAGAAAAATAAAAGTAGACGTATTTGATATTTTTAAAAATGCTATTCAAGAACACCATAATTTACCCTCATCCCCACCTGCTGAGGGTGGGATCAATATTGATAATCAAACCCATGAATTTTTCCAACTGCTTTCGATTGCAGCGACATCTGTGAAAGAAATTATACCAATAATATCAAATCAATGGAGAACTAAGATTTGCTATAAAAAACGGTTTTCCATTAAAGATTTTAAAATAATTCCACCTCTCACCCTCAGGAGGTGGGGATGAGGGGCAATTATGGTGTTCTGGAATAACATTTTTAAAAATATCAAATACGTCTGCTTTTATTTTTCTTCAACGTTTTTTACTCATTTTGATTTTTGTCGATTACAGGGCCATCTGCGAACCAAAATGCAAAAACTCTTAGGTCAAATTTGTGTATTTTTTTCTGGAGAATCCAAATCTGCAATGAAAAATGGGCGTTCCCATTTAAATTATTTATCTTCCCCCACCCCCATTCAGGGTGTAACATTAGGAGGTCGAGTTTGGTATCATTGGATGTCCCCCTTCGAAACGAACAATTTTCATTATCCACTTGCTTTGATCCGATGCATAGTTCTCAAGATATTTCAATGTCTTCAGATAAAATGTGACCACTTGTATAGGATACTCTGTTGCTTTCGGAGAGGCATTTCGCGAGCTATGTTATAGCTGGTTAGCTGGTGGATGGATGACGAGGTGCAGCGCGCGGCGATTCTACACGGAAAAATGAGTGAAAAATGTAGAATAATATTTGCTAATACGTGGCCGGTTTTCCGAGGAAATTGAGTTTGAAGTGCGGGCTTTTCTGGGCAGTAGAAGAGACCACCGATGGTCAGACGATTCTGTTCAGTGGAACGCGTGGGCTATATTATAGGCGCTCCTCGGAGGAACTATGTAGCTCGAAGTATAGTTGTAACATAGTTCTAATATTTGTTTGATTCTGTTTAGCTCTTTAGTTTAACGTTGTCGAAGAACTTTTGCGAGATGTGAATGCATGAAGTTTGAAACTTCGGTGTTCGAGTATTGTTGCATTTAGGGGCTCGTTGTGGTGTTAATTTTAGAGGCAGAGGCTTGAATCAGGGCTTGTTTCGTAGACAAGAGTTCCAAGTATACGACAATATTTTTTCACGAAACTTCGTACCGTTGTATTTTATAAAGAATCGCGTGGGCATTAAAGGGACGACTTAAACTCCCCCTAATTTCCCATGTACTTCACCCTCCCTGACAAATCGTCCGCGAAAGGTGATGGATTCTTTACGGAATCACGGGGATTTTCCTGGCGCGGAGGGAGCAAGTTGAGCAAACTCCGGTAAACTCGGACAAATCACGGAAATCCTGGAACGACGCGGGAACAAACCACTCGCGAATGACGCGGGGGTGTTGGTGGCCGTGAAGAATGGCGGGCCATTTGAAAGTTACGTAAGAAAGGTGGGTCGGTTCGAGTCGAGGAGGCGGCGGCAGCTGTGGGAACGATCGAGTTCTAAGCTACGGACGATTCCTCGGTCAATGTACATAATGGAAGACATCCGGAGAACGCAGTGGCTGCTGCGAGAGAGGCTCTCGCGATGGGGTAGGATGGATTGATGGTGTCCGAGTGAGTTAAGGGCAGGCCCGAAGAAAGATTCGAGGTCTTCGCTCGGGCTTGACGAAGGTCCCCGTTTCCCATTACGGATTCCCCGCGATACTCTAGGTTCCCGTGTACCTCTTAGAACCGGCCGGAGAGGGGATGGAATACTCGCGGTGGCTACTGGGAAGCGGGGCGAAACTTTCCCTTAATGACAGAAGTTTTATTGCGGGCCATCGTTCAAACTGCCAGCAAGCCGACAAGCCAGTCTCTCGCGCGACTCTTTCCCTTCAATTCCCACTCTAACCGGCTAACTTGTAATTGTAACTTGAATAACAATGATTAAGTGTGCGGCCGCACAACGACAGACTGTTCTACTGCCAACCGTAGTCGAGCGGGCCCCGGAAAATCCTACGGAACGAGGCGACGATTGCCTGCCATGCTTCCAGAGAGTAATTTAACAGTTTTACATTCTTGGAAGCTGTGAATAATTTTTACTTCGATGTTTGTGCTCTTTCGGTGATTAGATGATATTTCAGTAAATTGATTAGCGTGCACCTGCAACCGCGACGATCTAGTAAACATACTTTATCGATTCTTGAATAATGTGGAATTCGAAATTATGCTTTCCAAACATTGGAAATTGGATTGGAATTTGTCTGATCATTTTTCTGTTTGTTCTACGTACTGGAGACCAGTCGGGCAGGTCATAGCTGTAGAATCGCGTGCTTTTCTACGATACGTGGTTAATGTGGAAGTCGGAATTGAATGTTAATTGCGTTACAAATTGAATTGAACCACCTTTTTCTCATTATATCACTTAGTTTAACGTAGCAAATTAAAATAAGGGGAATATTCTTTTTATTATGTTTGTAAACATGTCTGACAAGTGCCTGTACATGGATTGTCGTATTCGATGCTTTATCTGTTTTCAGCTTTCGAGAAGGTTACACGTGTTTTGGTACGGTCAACTATTGTTTGCGGCGAAACAATCGAATGCCGAGACGAATACTGAACAGAAAACACCCAGAACAACTTCCAACTGAATAAAAAATATTCTGTGGCCTATAAAACGAATATCAACATCAAGACTGACTGATTTATCCTGTTTCTCCAATTTCTGTGAATTTAATCCGCACGTAGGAGTTTAAAGACGAGGGAGAACATCTATGGAATATTTCGTAGATCGAGCCACATGGCTGCGCCTAACCAGCAAGATACATTAACAATGGGTCTCTCGTCTTTTTTCCATCACGGAAGTCGAGCGAATGGTGCTCCGTCATTTGGACTAATGCTTTCTTCGTTGCCGAGCTCGGCGCGCCGAGCGATCAATCTTAATTCCGCTCGCGAATTACCAACCGAGAGACCGATCTTCCCAGCCCTTCTCCCCCGAAGAAATATATTAAGACACGGTGAAACGTGGCTTTTCTATCGTTCTCGGCCGCGCCGGCGACGATGAAAAGGCAGCTTTCTGCCATTAATCCAACTCCGGCGAGCGCGGCATCGTACAGTTCGGCGCGGCACGCGTAACGAGGCAAACATCGCCGATCCATCGCGGTTTCATTATTCGAACTTCGTAATATAAATACAATGATCGCCTCGAGGAGTAAGCTGGCTATAGACAAGGCAGTACCTTCGAAAATACTTTGCGCATTCATCATCCTCGGCCGTCGATTTTTATCCACTCTTTGAATCCGTTGCTCCGTATAAAATCGCAATTCGGGGCCCGTCGAAAGTCGGTTCAAAGCATAATTTAATCACCGTCGTGAACTTTCAATCGGTTGCAGTTGTTCCAGCGGGGCTGAGTGGGCGAATTAATTGATAACAGTGAGGAAGACTTGACAATTGTTTTTTTTTATCAGAAAATCTCATATGAGATTTATTTCAACATAATTACAAAAAGAATTTAATTACATATTTAATTACAAAATAGAATGTGGTATATTAGAGATACACAGATATTTTAATACAGACATATGATTAGTTGGAACAGTATAGACAAAACTTATACTTTAAGACCACAGCTCTTAAAAAATGATAATATGTAGTGACAAGCTTTAATATTTGGTGTAGCTATTACATTGAGACATCTATTGAAAGCTGTAAATTTATTTTGCTGAGTTTATTCATTAATTTGAACCTTTCCTCGTTGTACAAGTTGCATTGCCATAGAACATGGTTCAGCAATTCTTCACCCTCCCTGCAGCTACACTCAGGAGTATCAATAAATGCAATGCGAGCCAGAGAAAAAACAAGATGATAGTGGTCAGATCTACACCCGTTTATACTGACAATAGGTGAACGGGATAAGTTTAACTGAGAAAAACAAGGAAGTCTATTTTCATTAAAAAAATACTGAAAATATGTTTTGCCCTTAAGAAGACCATCAGCCTTTACAGAGGCGAGACTGTTGTCTAGCATAATTTTGGAAAAAGACTCAAAGCAATTAGTGAAAGGAATGTAGGAAATACAATTGTTGAATCGTTCGCGAAATTTTGTATTAACATTGCTAGAAAGTAATCTGTTTACATAAGCAATCTGTTGACTTATTAATTTAATTGTTGAAATAACAATCGTTGGCTTTAGACTGTTTGAACGGATCGCGTTAAAAAAGAATCTCTACAGTGACGAACATAATTGACTGTTTCGACATTAGCAATCTGTTGACTTATTAATTTAATTGTTGAAGTAATATTGGTTGGCTTTAGACTGCTTGAACGGATCGCGTTAAAAAAGAATCTCTACAGTGACGAACGTAATCGACTGCTTCGACTGTATAAAAGTCAGAGTTTCCATATACATTTGAGGACGAGTGTGGCAATAACGCGACGTTGCGATGAACGAAACGAGACCGTATCCCCGAACAACGCGTCCGGATTTATCGCGAGCCGAGATTTACGTGTCGCGATAGCAACGGGGAATAAAAAAAATTGAATCGGTCTCTTCTCGGGGGCTCGCGGAGGATTCGTTTTTGAGGAAGTTCCGAGGCTCGATTTCGCGGCAGCTCGATTCCAAATTGCGAGAGAGAGAGCTGAGCGTAGTTCGTGGAAGGATCGGATCTCTTCTCGGTCCTCTCTCCCTGAGCCGAGGTTGAAAAAGTTGAAAAGAAGAGTTTAAGGGCGGGAGCCTCTCGCTGATCGAAACGCCTTGTCGGTCACAGATTCCATTCTCGATTCAATCGCGCGATCTTCCCAGATTAAACTCTGCCGACCGGGATCATCTCTCTCTCTCTCTCTCTTCGCTCCCGTTCTCGCGAAACAAACTTTTTCCAACGACGATAAAAATAGGAAGAACCTCGCGAAACCTATTCGCCGTGAGTCGCCCCCGTGCAATTATTCTTCGCAAGAGCAACCGGAGAAAAGGGCCGTCGTTGGATCCGCTGAAATTCCCTTCGAAACCGTTCGACTGCACGTTCCGCTGGAACGTGACTCGTCGCGAATTCGTTTCGTTCTCGTTTCGGACACGATCTACCGGGTGTCATGTTCGCCGAGATAAGATCGTGAACAGGGACGGCTCGTTTTGAGCTCGAATCGAGCTGGTTTCTACCGGCCTTTATTTTCGTGGAAGTTGAAATGCAATGGAGACTCGTACGATCATATTTTACTTGTTTTACTTATTCGTGAATGAAAATTGTGAACCGGGGTGCTAGATTAGAATTCCAGAATGAACTTATCTTTTATTAGGCTTCTTCTTTTAAAACGTCGAAATTGAATATGGAATATACATAATGTTCATAAAGAATATACGTAAAGAAAATATTGAATATATATAAAATTCTGTAAATGGCATTGATCCTCGTCCGACCATGCTCAGTTTATTTCACTGAATCTGATCTGATGAAAGGATTTTAATGTTAAAAATTTTAAATTATCATCAGACTCCAAAATACACAGGCTAAAGGATAATGCAATGCTTTATGGGATTTTTACTGGATCGTATATTCCTGTGTGGTAAATTTGAAACGCGTGCTCTGTGTCGCGTTGTTCCGTGGTTAATATCGGAGTTAATATTAGTCGAACTTTCGTCGAGACTCACCTTTAACCGCATTCAGCTTGTTCCCGACCATCTGCTTCGCCACGAACGCTGCCATTTTGCCGCTGGTTGTTCAACGCACACGGACCGAACCTCGATGGACCTGTAAAACAATTCCACAAGCCAAATGAGTATAATTCATTCTGTTTTCATAATTTCTACAAATTAATGCAAAGCACATTCTGATAATTAAATCCGCATAACGTTAAATTTACAATAGAATGGCTGATTCAAAGTATAATCACCAGGAAATTATCATTTATTATGATTTACAAATTATAATGCGTTCGAACAGAGCGTAAAGAGAATTTCACGGAATCAAATTCGGATCACATTTCGCTGCTTCTGTTAAGTAGAAACTGCAGACAATGGTCAGACGCGACACATACCCCTCGACCCGAATTTTTCCTCACACAGTCATTTGCCGGAGAATTGCATTTTACACTCTCATTGTTATTTCTGTGACTATTGTTGCCATCTATCTTTCATCTGCGAGCAGTGTGTAATTCAGTTAAAAGTGACTGTATGAAATTAGAAAATAGAGCACCGTTTTGCGAACATATATATGTGCAGGGAAACTCGGGAGTGCCACTCGTTTGGCTTATCGTAATATAAAAAAATTAACGAAAACAGACGCGAAATAAAAGGGAGAGAAGAGAGAAGCTTTTGTTAATCTGCTTTTAACCCACTTTTTTCAGCTGGACGCGCTACCTTCCGAACCGTAACCCTTCGGAAAGACTAGAGCCAAAATTGTATACATCAAAGAAATAAATTCACTTAAAAATATTCACTCCATCACACAGAACAAACTGCGCCCTAATTCAAAGTTCTGAAAAATCTATAACCACGAGGATCTACGGAATCAGCGATCACAGTAACAGCTTGCGATAATTCGAACGAAGGGATCCGTGCGTAGAAAGTACTATTAATACCGGCATGTGGAAACATAGCAAACGGCGAGGAGGATGTTTCGGTTTCCCGGTGCAATCCCGACGGATGTTTACTTTTACGATAATCGTATCCGATCCTGTCTCGGTTCCAGACCGCTGAGAATGATTCGCAAAACAGGTTCTGGATCGCGAGAAGAGATCGAGTGGAGGGATCGAGGGCTCCGAGCAGAAACATGCTCGCTGTTTCGTTCTGTTCCGGACCGAGTGGTTTTATTCATCGCGGGACCGGTTCGTTTGCTCTCATAAACCGGCTACGGATCCGCTCCGGTCCGCTTGTACGCTTACTAGCAGAGATACACGCGTGGCGAGCCCGAGCGGAATCGTTCCCGGTTCTCGTATACGAACCGGCCACTTCGGATAACTTCAAATCGGATCGAACGCCCGGTATTACTTTTCACGACGTCGTAAACGGAATTTACGGGCTGAGAACCGTATAACGTTATTATCCGAAACGGTTATTTCCACCGGCGAAAGAGATTCACGGACACCGTATAAAAACCGATGCGAAGCGAGCACACCACGCTGCGTGCGTGCCCGATGATCCCGGGGAGACAGCAAATTTATACGAGACTTGTTCGATTCGCCCGAATCCAATGTATAATAACCTCGGCAAAGTGAATCCGATCAATCCGATCGAATTCAATTGAATACGAACCACCGTTATTATATTCTGTCAGGGAAAACAATGTTTTCTAAAAATAATATGTTTTTCTGTTAGACTTCATTGGCCAGGCAAGTCGAAATTAAATATGAAGCGTCTTAGAAATTTAATTGGACCGCGGCTGACCATTCTCGGCTTGTTCTACTTAATGGTTAACGTACACCACGAATCAAGTGGTCCATTACGAGATTATAGGTTAAAATGCTTTCTCTCACATGCTTTTTTGTTAGACTCTTTCGTCTGGGACGTAGAAATAAAAAATTAAGTTTGTCATGGCTGACCACTTAACGCTTATACTACTTCATGAGCAACGAAAATCATGAACCGAGTGGTTTATTTTATAGTAACAGCATGGAAGTTAGAATCACATGCTCTTCTCACACATTCCTTTCTCAGTTGAAAACTTTCAAGTAAGTTCTAGATATTTAAAAAAAGTGTTACGAGTTATTAAAAAAATTCAGATAACGAAAACTGGTACTCCAGCAAGCGTTACTCTATTTTCCCAGCAGAGAAGGTACAGTGTTTCTTGTGCGACAATTCTCTCGAATTTTTTTCACATATCGTGGAGCAGCTATTCCACTCGTTGATTCGGCTAACAGCGACATTTCCCATGGGCGTCCCCGCATTAACGCATCGTGCCCTACAAAATGAAATTTCTGTCCGGTCCTCAGCACGACGAGCCCGAAAATATAATTAGAATTCGCGAGATTTGCGTTAATATTTATAAATAAACTCGGTGGAGACCCTTCTCTGTTCCCTCTAATCCTGCCCCTGGTTTCCAGCCTGTCCCGTGGGACATAAAACGAGTTGAAAAGCGTCGCTAGAAGAACATCGGTTAATCATCGTTCGCGCAATAGAAATCACAAGCTATGACGCGTTAGAACGAGCTTCTATTTAGAGCAGCTCGAAAAGAAAACGGAGCACCGTGTCTTAAATGCTTCCGAAATCTCATGGAAAATTTAAGAATTTTCCAAGAGAGAGCAGTTTTCTCTCGCGCTGTCCTATGAGTCGAGGCGAAGGTCTATTCCAATCTCAGGGAAACTGTATTCTACTGTGCGGGGCAAAAAGCAAACGGAAAACACTCGACACGGCGTTAAATTATTCCGGCACGCGGCGAGCCTGTTTCCGGCGTTTGACGCTGCATTCACAGCTGGCATTCGTTGCGGAACGGAATCGGTTCGCGGACAGGTTCGCAGACGTGACGCGCGAACACGTGACCAGAGATTGAAATACTTTTCTACGAAACTCTGTGGGAGCATCTCCCAATTGGTGATATTCAATCCATTTACCGAGGTCCGCAGAATTGCGAAGGAAGTCATCCGATCGAGAAGTCTTCGTCGCGAAAAAAAAACGGAGACGAACACGCCGCTGCTCCATATGCATAAGTGTGGGCGGGTTTAAGCTCGTCAGGATTAGAGTGTCGATCGGAAAGCTCGTCGTTGGTACCTCCGGCGGAGGTGAATTCCCCCGGTGGAAGGAAAAAACACGTAATATAGGGAGGAATCGAGCCTCATTTTGTCCATTGTCGCCGGGATAAAGTTGTCGCGGGGCTTGTTGGAAAATCACGGAGGAAGAAAGAGAGAGGAGAGTGTGGCGCCGAGACGTCTCGACGCCGGTTTACCGCCGGTTTATCGGCGTCGTCTTCTCACAGTCGCCACCGCTGTCCTCTCTTCTCTCCTGTCTCTCCTTTTCTGTCTCCGTTCCTCTTTCCACCGAGTCGATGTTTCTCTTTCTCTGTCGTCAGGCTCGCTATTTCTCTATCGATCCTCCCTCCGTTCGCTGTCTCTTCGACTACGAGCCACTCTCCTACGCTAGACGCCAGATAAGCGACGCTGATGGACCCAGCGTCGACACATAAGCGATCGAGACGCGACGCGCTACTCTCCCACGCGAGAATCCTGCAGATCCTCCCTCGGATCCTGCTCCCGTGGAACCCTCCGCCGCTCCACAGGCCCGCCGGGGATTTTATCAAATGATTGTTTGTTCGGCTCCTAAGTGCGTCAGGCTGCACATGGGAACCAAGTTTTTCCATGGGCGGCCGCCTGAAAATCTACCATCTTCCGGGGAATGTTCGGCAAATTAAGTGAGTTGTCGCGAAGCTCCCACACAGACTTATGTAAGGATGTCCGAGAAAATTTCCCGAATCACTCACCGGCGATCTTCTATTGCTTTCTTCATTATTCAGTGGACGGGTCATTATCTTTCCGCTCTTTTCACTCGACAGGAACTGCGGCCCACGGTGCGGCGAATGTGTCCACGGGAATTTACATTGAAGCATTAGAACGGATGCTTTCGATAATTTTGAAGGACATTTGGGTGAATCCTTAAATTCACTGATCTCAGTAAAATCGACTAAGTTAAATAAAAATTATTGGGAGAAGAATTACATTTGTAAGGATGTCCGAGAAAATGGTAATGTTTTGGGGTTAAAGGAAACGTTTACTTAATATGTACAGTCTTTCGTGCGCGCTACAACGACAACCCCGTTGCTTCTTTGCTGTGTTCATTTATACGTTTCCGCAGCGTAGGCGGTTACTTCCGCAAACCAATCACACCTTAACTTAAAATTAACGCACGCCCTTAAAGAAGCGACAAGGTGAGGGAAGCTGGCCACTTCTGGAGGTACCCTCGCCTTGAGTCCTCATTGCCTGCCTAAGGCCCTTGATCCTTAATACTTGGTCTGCAGATGTATTACGGTACGTCAACTGCTATTGAGACCTTTAGCTGAAATACGAAGTCCCTAATAAATTATCATAAAACAAAAAGTTCCGCTAAATCTCAAAAATAGCCTGAAGTCACGTCTGCACCGTAATCATAAACTACGCCCCTGACTAGTACACGTTACCCTGCTGCGGCCAGAGTTATGCAGAATTACAATTGAATTACTCCAGAATTATAATTAGAAAGTAATTGAATTAAATTGTAATTCAATTATGTTGTAATTTATAATTAAGATCTTCAATCAATTAAATTACAATGTAATTCGTAATTGCAAGGAGTACAATTATAAAATACATTGTTTTCATGTACTGTATTGTATTGTATTTCAATTATACTGTATTTCAATTACAAATTGCATTTCAATTACATTGTATTTGAATTACATTATGTTTCAATTATATTGTATTTCAATTACAAATCTGATTGAAATACTTAGTAATTGAATTACGTTGTATTTGAATTATATAGTAATTCAATTACGACGTAATTGAATTACTATTAATTGAAATATAATGTAATTCAACTACGTAATTGAATTACTATTAATTGAAATATAATGTAATTCAACTACGTAATTGAATTACAATATAATTGAATTAGCACAACTCTGCCTGCGACCCACATGGGCCACGGTTACTAGGATCCTTTGTGACTCTTACACTTATTTATAGATGTTTATGTAATCGTATGCAGACTCTCGTTTTGCTCGAAGCAAGGCGAAAATTCCGTCAATTTTTAAAGAAGACGTTCTGTTTTATTGCACATTAATAAGTAGGGTATATAATCCCTAATTAATTATGAGAAATATGTCACAATGTCAAGAAACAACTTCCCATCTTACTCACTTTACCCGTCCCTCGCCCAGGACAAAAGCCGTGTCCAACGCTCAGGGGTCAATTTAGGAGCCACAGCCACGAAGTGGGAGGAGGCGTGACTTTCTCCGAGTAGGCGTGACTAGCTCATTCCCTTTTGCTCTTCTAACTAAATCTCTGAGATCTCGGTGAAACCAAAAGATTATCAACTTACGCGAACTTTATCGTGAATCTCGAGCAGAGGGTTGCAGAAATTTTAGCCAAGGTTTCGAAACTGAGGCGAAGCAAACATTGCACTCGTGAAACCGAGCCTCGAGCTTCAGACAATTCTTCCTGGTGGTGTCGCATTCTCCCTCAGCTTGATAAACAACCACTCAGCGGTCTCTCTGGCAAGATAGCTGTTTACCGTCACCGAAGAAGCCGCCAGAGCAATTTGGCTCGCGGGGAATCCGAGAAGCTCCGTTGACGCAGCGATTCGCGAGGAACAACAGCGAACGGCGAAGAACAACGATCCGGAACACTGTTATCTAGGAGTCTGCCGTTCCCGTAAAGTTGACAGATTCCTCGCACGAGTCTTGCGGAATTATTTCGTCGGTGTTCGAGCAAGGAAACCAGCCCCGTACTCTCGCATCCGACCGAGGACCTTCGAGTCGAGGAGAGAAGACTCTCTGAAGCACTCTCTTCGCAGAGAGAGGAGAGCACGGCCGCCTCGTTAGGGCGACGGCCACCCCAGGCCATTCTTTGCCCTCGATCCCGCTCACTAATTAAATAGAGGCGAGTGGATTCGGCGTTCTGCCGCGAAAGTTTCGAATCAAGCGTTCGCTTCTCTTTCTCTATCTCTTTCGATTTACATTTAACGGAGGTTAATTCTCGAGTCCTCCCGCCCGGTGATTTCCTCGTCCTTATCCTTCTTCTTCCCCGGGCGACGCGCGTTTTCTTGCCGGTTTCTTTTTTCGTTGACAGTGTCCCCGTTTCCACCGAAGATCTCTTTCCAGAGAACTTCCGCTTAAAGTTTTCCTCGGATACGAGTTTTTGTTTGGAATCGCCGCCTCGGCCACTGCGCGATGCATTCAAAGCTTCGTGCGATGGTTCCTGTGCTTCTTCGAGCAAATAGAGTTAGTTGGAATGTTGCGTGCGGTACCATGCGCGAAAATAGGGGTGGTTTATCTCCTATAAAATACAGACTCCTGATTTTATGGTGGTGCGGGAAAAGTAATCGGGGTCCATCAAGAATTTCATTAGCTGGTCCACTGTCAATTAGTTGAACAGCAAATTCACCGAGGCCGGCTGTAAATCCGATTATTACCGGCATTCTCAGGATCCTAGTGTCCGACGAAAATGGCGGCCGTTCGGAGAAGATGGTACGTGATCGTGGAAAACGCTCGGTTGAAACGGGGTCGAACGTGACGCTGCTCGGCGGGCTAGGTGCCCGCGAAATTAAGAATCTCGCGAAGCCTCTGCAGCCTTTCGATGTTTTAAGAGCTTTCCGAAAGCGGCTGAAGAATTTAGAGAGCCCGGGTTGTTGCCAACAAGAAGCCAATCCACTGGAGCCGATCCGTCTATGAAGTATTGAACAGGCAAGAAATAAATTTCACCTTAAACAATTCTAGTCCTTGTACAAAAATATTGATGGTAGAGCGTAATTGTCCCAAAAAAAGGCGTGAATTGTGTAATAAATCCCTCCCTACTGATTCTATCCTCGGCAGCGTCTCAAAATAGTCCAGGATCCAGTTACTGGACATCCAGTCCTCCAATTGAATACATATGACAATTCTTGTCGGTCTAGTGATACATACCTGTTTTCTTGTAGAACATTGTTAGATTTGGACAGAGAACACACTAACCTATTATGTAATATTTTTGTCCTACAGTTAATAATAGGAAAAATGGTCTTGTGGTATTAACCCTTTGCACTCGGAGCAATTTTAACTCGAAAATCAGAGGTTTCTTTTTCGTTAGAATATTTCCATTCTCTATGATATTTTTTTTTAAATTAATAGATATGAAATTGATGTAATACCTCATACAATACTTGAATGTTTAGTAATTGGTTAGACATCGACATATCTGATAATGTAAACAATATTTTTAATAATAGTACAGCAATCTTTAGTGACGCCTCAGAGGCGCTTCTCGAGTGTTAACGGTTAACAATTTCTGAGTGTAGGACCGGGATAACGTACCACGCAATTTGTAGGACAATGTGGCTGTTAAATTACAGAAATATTAACTAAGCAACAGTAAAAAAATCAGCTAGTTAGTAATCACTTTCATTGACCTCGTTATCGATACATGATGGAAGGAGGGGACTCTTTGATCAAACCATAAATTTTGCAGAACAAATATTTTTTTGAATAATTTAGATAATTATCTTCAGATTTAACAAAAAAAAGTTAGTAATAAATTTTTGAAAAACGTCAAATCGACATATTTTATGCCTGCTACCTCTGTTAGCTACCATAATCGAGAAGTTTTAAGAGAAAAAGTTGGGAGTCTCATCAAAATGAAGGTACTCACGGAAAATTAGCTTGATTGTAATCAACTGTAAAAATGTACGCTGGATCCTGCACTAAAATGATTGAATTTACAAACAGAAGTAAATTTTCTGATTAAATTGATATTATTCCGGAAACAATGACGTAGTATCAAGTATAATAAATAGTAGTCAAAGTAGCGGTGAACACCCAGTACATTGGCCACGGGACTGAAGAAAGCGGAATTCCCGGCGGGGGAAAAGAAACGAAAGCGACGTGGCTCGCGGGATACAGGCGGGAACAATGTTGCGAGCGAGAAGGAACGAGAAGAACATTGTTCCCCTCGTCGCGCTTCGGTGGAACGGCGAGCCGTGGGCCACAAGTGCTTCCGCGTGTACTCGAGGATTTCTCGCGATGGACCTAGCCCCGACACGACTCCTTCGCACCCCTTTCTTCCACGATCTCCAACCGAAGAGGTTCCTGCAAGCTTGTTAACGGAAACGGAGTCGTCGCTAATGGACAAGTTCGATGCTCGAGATGGCAGGGTCTCGAATTTCGGCGGTTCCCCTCGAATCGGTCGACCAGATATGCCGGACGGGAACGTTCCTCGGTAAACCGCGTTGCTTTTCTAGTCGAGAGGCTATTTCTTCCTCCGGCTCAACTACCAGAGAACGCTCGGAGAGCATGAATTCTCTGCGGCACGAATACCTAACGAATACACACCTTCGTGTTTTTCAAGAGACATATTTGTTGAGCGAGAGAGTATATTAAATTCGTGCTTAAAAGTCTATTAACTTCGGAACTGATAAAATCTGTCCATTAGTATAATTAATGAACCTTGTTCATATTTGCATCAACTCCGAACTCGAAAGATCGATAGGAGCTTTACTCGTGTTATAAGCTCGAAGTATTAACCCTTTGCACTCGAGGGCTCCGGAGCGGAGACATTTAAAATTGGTCTTCAAACTCGAGGGCTTCGCTATGGAGACATTGTAAATAATTTGCAGTTCTTGACATAAAAACAAAAACAAATCGTAAAAACTAGTATTCGGGTGTTTCGCTGTTGGTGACAAATGACGGGCGCGGCTCGCGGATTGTTATGTTCTTGATAACAGCCGATAATCGCGGTTTGAACAACACTCCGCATATCGCAGTTGGATGCTTCGAGTTTCTGGTAATACGAATGAAAAAAAACTTCGAGTGCAAAGGGTTAATATTTAAAATTGTTTTATATCCAGTACGCAGATTGGTTGTTAAAAATGAATTCTGTTTGCGGGGAATGAAAGTGGGAGGCGACATAATTTTTGGACGAAGCGAGAAAGCAATTAGACCACACTGTCAACCCTTCAGACCCTAGTGCTCGTTGTAAGAGGTGAGAAAGTCTGCTGTCCCTTTAATTAATCTAGACTAGGCTTTCTAGACTCCCGGTGTTGTTTCCAGACTGTATTTCATATTATTCTCCATTGTATAGCATGAGAATTTCCAATTTACACAAAGGCGATTGTTTCGAGCTACAGCCATGGCTGAGAATAAAGAATATTCTCCAAGGTTTGTGATAAACGCTAATATTTCCCGAGCACCGGCAGGTAATCTAATAACACCGTGCACGCCATAAGTAAAAAGCCTCTCTCTCGGATAATTGACGCGAGGATCAACCGAGCGCTCGATCAAACTCTGAGTTGGAACAAATTCGCGGCACGCTCGCGGGATCCGGGGATTAGCCGCACCGGATGGTAAGTAAGAAGTCGTGTAATGCCGCGATCCATCAACGAGATCAGTCGATCCATCAAAAACGATAGTCCCAGCTCCCGAATTTCCCTGCTTCCATTAATCATTTCCCTGCGATCTTTATAATAACAGTCTTGACCCAAAAACAACGTGTTCCTCCGTTCACGCTTTAATTCCATCTGACAATCAAAACGTCAAAGATAATAACCAAACTGGGGATTTTATGCATTTATGGTAAAAATGACTGGGTGATACATCTAACAATATCATATTATTATCGACATATTAAAAGTAATAAAAGAGGACATATATTTTGATTTAGTCTAGATCCAGTGGCAAACTAACATCATTCAACCGTGTAATCATTATGGAATAAAAATGGGTCGCACTAAGTTGTATAGTTTCTATCGAAGTTAAATTTCACAGAGAAATTTGATGCGGGCGCCGACACGCCGGGCAAAGTGCTTTATTAACATCCAGAATGTCAGGCATCGCGGTCCCGTCTCCCCTAAGATTGGTAAATTCAAGGTAGACAGCGGCGGGACCATAACCGCGGTATGTTATGCGCCCGGAAGTATGCAACCGGCGCGCACCGTTGGAATTACGGCAGCCGTCAGCGTCGCCGGGTGAAATAACTCGCGGTTCGAGTGGAAAGTAAACCGAAATTTGTGAGACGAGCGAGTGGAATTGACCGTGGATCATGCCTGGGGGCTTCGAACACCTTTATTGAGATTAATTAAACGACGGTGTCGCCGCCAGATTCCTTTCTGTGTTTCTGACGGTCCTCTTGCTCCGGACAACCCTAACAACGCTCAATCATTTTTTTTCTACTCGTTCGACACGTTTACGACTGTTCCACTTTTCATTTTTGCACAGCCCGAGCCGCATTTCTCGCGCGTATTTCACAATTCTCGAGGATCCTCGACGCGGAACGAGGCCCGCGAATTTCATTAAGCGTCGAGGACAATGGCGCGGCGATAAACCGCCGCGTCACAATGCTGGGGAGATTCACAAAATTTTTTCGAAACGTCCCTCGACCCGGGAAAAAATCCCCGCGAACTTTTCTAATCGGCCCTGGCTGAGAGATAGTTTCGCCGGGCGGCGCTACACAAAGGCTCCCTCCGGCCAGATTTTGTGTTTCCCTCCCCGTTTTCCGTCCTTGTCTCTGTGTTTTGGTTTTTTTCAGTTTTATCGCTCGGGCGAGACCTTTTTCCCCTCCGTGTCCCG
>CM052335.1:4899151-4945988 GCA_028455595.1 Lasioglossum vierecki | reverse complement strand
TATACCCATGCGGTCACCCATCCCAGCCCGGCCCACGTCCAACACTGTTGAACTTCGGTGATCGCACGGGAACCGGTGTTTGCAGCGAGGCTATGGTCGTTGACTACTTAATAATATTAATATCAGCATTAATTTAATATTTATTAAAATATTAATATATTAAATATTAATATATTAAAATATTAATTAATATATTAAATTAATAATATTAAAATCGATATTCAGTGGAGATCATTTTATGATAAATACATTTAGGGAGTACCATTCTCAACAGTATCCGAGAGTCATTCATCCGCATCTATCGAGAAAAGCTGATACGAAAAATAATTGATAAGCGACTGCAACAAAAATTGCCCTTCATCGTCCCCAGCACAAGTTAATTTTCGATGGAATTGGGCGACGGTGATTTGTGGGTCGTATAAGTTATCGATTAGAATCGCTCGACGTGTCTGACCATTGCCTGCAGATTCTACTTGTGACTATCGAACCGCAGGGGCTCGTGCAAACGCGCACTTCCCCGGGAAAAGGCGCGGACAGTAAATAAAATTCAATTTCCTTGATGAATGGCCTCGGTAAACCAAAAGTGGGGCACAGCTGTAGCGAATTTTAATAAAGTTTGTACTTTAATCGTTCCCCGGAGAGTTTCGGGAACCAGTAAATCTCATAAAATTTCAGGAAGCAGACGTATATAACGTTCGAGAAAAATTAATAGATCTTGAAGTTTGCTTCGGCTCGACTTCGCGAAGTGACATTCTAACCGATACCATTTCGAGTCAATTTTAATTTAAAAAAGGAAAAGTGGTACACCATAAAGGCGAGCCTTCAGTATTTTCTGATTCTCGACGTCACATCTGAAGTTGCGTCACTCGACAAACGTAATTGCAGAAAACTGGGATATTGCACAGCCACTGAAGGTAGAAAATTGTGGACTCTTCACTGGAGGAGCACTCAGTAGTTAAGAAGGGTTCTAAAATCGTCGAAACTCGAGAGTAATGGTTGCGATAGGCATCGGCATAGCTTCGTTTCGGCGCTTGCCCGGGGCAAGCATAAATCCTTTCTGTCTTGAAGGATGCAGGGGGCTGGGAAGACGAACGGCGGGTCCGAGAGCAACCGTGATTCAGTGCAATCGTGTAGATTGCAGCCGGTGGGCTTCGGGTGTCTGTCGGTGTTCTCGCGTCGAATTCTCCGCGGAATCGGTTGAACGAGACGTCGACGACGACGACGGCTGGCGTGTCGGTTCAATTTTCATTTAACCGTGTCGGATTCGTGTCGCGACACGTGTTACAATTTCCCCGATACACTCGGCGCGCCATATTTTCCGTCGGTGGCGGGCGGCGCGGCGCGCCGGTTTTCTTGCACATCCTTTTGTCCGTCCCGCTTCTACCTTGTCGGGGAATGTAATAACTCGAAGCCCGCGGGAGGCGCGCACGGACTCCTCGCGGACCAGAGAAAAACCTTCCCGTGCCCTCTCGATCCGGTGTTGTTTATCGTCGTCTGCGCCTCTAATGTAATATACCCGTTCACGGGAAAAGAAATCGCTCGATCGATCGAAGCCGTGATAAATTTCTAACGATTTACCCGACGATATCGATTACGGTCCTTTGAAGGACGTTGCAGACGTGTTTGTAATCGTGAACTCTACACGACATCGTCGCTGTAATCATCATTGAGAATCGCAGTTGCACGGGGAAGACCGATGACGCCTTGGTGCGTCGAACATGGAATAAGTTCTGCCGAGCGATGCGGTGATGGTATCGATTAAGTATCGATGCGGGGTGTTAGAGGAGGGTTTCATTGAGTTTCTAGGGTGGGTATTTTGCAGAGTGAAATTCATTTAGCGTTCGTTAGAAATCTTGAACGATTGCGAAGTTCTCGGGTTTCGGTTTGGTAGAATTGAATGAGCGGAGACTCAAGTGGCAGACAGACATTGCGAAGAATGTGTGCGGGTACGATTGGGTCTAATACAGTCGGAGTCGAAGGAGCGGAAGGGGCAGGAAAGGGAATGAAAAATGTCAGGCTCGCGGCGTGGCATTCTTTCGCGGAATCCAGAGGCCCGCGTTCCTGGCGGATTAAAGAACGACAAGAATCTCGTGACCCGTGAGAAATTGGGTCGACGAGGGTCGGAGACGATCCAGGACGAAGATCAACGGCGAAATAAAGACGGAAGTGGGAAGGTGGGAGGGAGGCACGGAGGCACGGACGGCAAAGACGCATCGCGGCCATTGTCTCGCAGACGGTTTCCCCCGGGGGATAAAGGACGACGGGACGCCGATAAACGAGCAGAGCGGATCGAAGCAGAGCTGAAGCAGTGCCGAGCCGAGACAAGACGCGGAAACGGAGAAATATTAAGGGTTGCACTCCCCGTATTAGAGATCCTGTGGGAGAGATCGGCCGCGATTTGTTCCAATGAAACGCTCCGGCAAACGCTCCTGCGAACCGATATTCCTACAACCGCCGCCACGCCGTCCCGGTATTCCTATTTTCCGGTAACGATCGGCTCGTTTCTCTTGTCGCGTGCGATTTCTCCGTTACCTTGTGCCACCGTTCCTCTGGATCTTGATCTCGATCCCGAATCATTCCCAAGCAACGACATCGATCTCGAGAATTCCTCGAACGGAAACCAGGATACAAAGGCCACCGGAGAACGAAGGGCGCCGTTAACCTAGATATGTTTACAATCTTTTCCAATTTCGTTCGAAATGTGCTGCCGGTTCTCAGGGACTAAGACTTTGTTGGGCAAATCTCGCTTTCGTGAGTGCCAGCCTCATTTAATGCAGGATAGAAATTTTTCATTGGTTGTTCGAGAAAGATCCGAAAATGAAAGTACTTTATCATAATAATTATAATTTTTGTCATTGTTCAAATGACATGTAAAGTACACTAGGGAACGAACGAAAATCCTCCAACCAGTAATAATAGTAATAATGATAAAAATGGTTTCTAAATTGACAGCCAGTGGCTGCTGCACTCGACAACATAAATTCGTATTTCCATTGAGGCATTATATTTTCATAAGCCGCCTCTCCTGTCGCATACAGTTTCGTGTTTATTTAGTGGACATTTCCGTGGCAACTAAATGAGTAGAATAAATAAAAAATCCTGGAGAGAATGAATTCAATAGAGATCCCTCGAATGACTGGCAGATCTGGGTTAAGAGGGGCGTCGATTTCCGTGGGAATCGAGCGTTCGCCACACGCTCCGGAATTCCTGGGCGACGGAGAGCCTTTGTGTCGCTGGCTGGCTCTATTCGCAAAAGGCGGTGTATAATGCGGAGTCGCGTATTTTGCGAGTAACGAGCGGCCGTCCTCTCGTATCAACTCGCAACGAGTGCCTGGGCGACGAAAATTGCGAGAACAGAAGACGAGCGTGCGAAAAATTCACTACCACCCGGGATAAACTGTTCTCCCATCCTTTACTCTTTCTCTTGAATTTTCACCCTCTTGTACTCTCTTCGTCGCGACGTATCGCGGTTTTTCTCGGACGAATCGAACGCACCGCAATTTCCCCGGAGCTTCGTTTTTAGGAATTTTTGTCGTCGGAACAAGCACACGGAAAGTTTTTAATTGCCGCATGCCGGCACTGCATGAATGAGCATTACCGCTCGACTTCTCCTCCATCATTCGATTCTCCTCTCCGCTACAAGTGGATTCTTTCCTAGGCTCGATGTTATATTTTCGAACGCTTTCGGGGACTGTTCCGGGTCCGGGAATCCGCTTCGATTGTTTCCCGAATCCATTCCGCTGTTTTCTCTTTCAGCGAGGGTTTTTAATTATTGGCATTTGAGTGACTTCTGTGGACCGAGGTAGCTGCGGATGTTATCTCTCCCGCGTGCTTTCAATTTGAATGGAACATTGCTTTCATTTTCGTAGAATTGTACGAGCGGTCCAATTTTATTTTTCAAAAGTATCGTCCGAATTTCCTCAACATTCTGTCCATTCCCATAAAGTTCCGATAATTCATCAAACATCCAGGACGATTTTTGTTGGAACGAATTTCAATCAGTATTAAACATTTCTCTTCCTTTCATACTGCAAGCTGAAAGGAATATGTTTAAATAATTCCGAATCGCGAAGAGGTTTTGAATACGACCAGTAGAATGATTATACTGGATAGTACAGCTGATGAGAAAACAGAGTGGAACTCGATGAAAGAGTTGCGATCATTTCGAATGGAGAGAAAAACACTGCAGAGCCAGATACTAAAGAGTAATCACAAGAGTAGAATGATTGGAAAACAAAGCTAGTTAAACATTCTGTTCCGTCGCATCGGAACAGGACACGTGGTTCTTTCGGACAATATTTATGGACGTTCGTGACTAAGAATATTCCTCGAAGATTCAGTCAATTAGGGTCTTTCGGTGACCATTCTAGACATCGCCAGATGTCTATTTTTCTGTATAGACTAAGTTTACAGCGTGCCATAAACCCGGTCGC
Organism: Lasioglossum vierecki; assembly: GCA_028455595.1. NCBI lineage: Eukaryota > Metazoa > Arthropoda > Insecta > Hymenoptera > Halictidae > Lasioglossum > Lasioglossum vierecki. The sequence goes on along the minus strand of CM052335.1, from coordinate 4,941,555 downwards.
GGAAAAGGGTCCTTTTTCGGCCGATAAGTACGGTGTCGTGTGACAGAACGTTTCTCTCACGAATCGTGTCTCTCTTTCCCATTGACAGGCCTCCTTCAGAGCCTTGGAAAGAAAGCTAAACATTCTTGAGGACGCTGATTGGTAACTGCAACTTTCGGCAGGAACCAATCAGTGCATTTTCTTCCTCAACGAAAACGAACAAGAATTCGAACGCAGACAGTTCTCTGCTAGCTCTCGGACGAGCAGTATTTAAATTCGTAACATCTAAAGTATTAGTTTGAAGACTTGTATCGCGATATTACGTGGTCCAACGATCTGGACAATCGCGCCAAATTCCGCGCTATAATTATACATCCCTTGCGTGCGCTAGCGTATAAGGCAGGACCTGCTAGATCAGCCTTACTGACGAGTCCACTAGCAGGTCCGGGACGAAACGCTTTCTTTAATGTATTCCTTTCGAATCAATCCGATCTAATTGTTTTATCACTTTACCCATTGAACCGGTTACCCAATATTAATTTGGCGGGTAATATCCAGTCGTACGGGGTCATTCTCGAGTCGACGTGTCCGCAGTTTCAAAACCGGGCTCAAGCCTTACAACCTTGAGTAGGAATACGTCCGCACGTCACTTGAGAGTGTCCCCGGGAATTTACGACTAAACACATTCTACGTTGACGAATCGAAAGGCAATGGCACGGAGAACGTCGAATTAAAAATATCAATGTTGCTCGATGTAATTCTTTCGTAAAATTGATCTTCGAATGTAAAGTGGACCGCGCTGTATTATTTTCCTCGCGACTGTTTACTTAGATTTGTGTACACGGTTTTTAAAGTAACTCGTCTAAATGTTCATTTATGCAGGGACGAATTCCCGGAATGCACTTCCTATGTTCCTTTCATTCTGCACTTCTGCCAGTTTAATAAGTTATACGAACTTCGAAATGAATGGAAATCGAGTTGAAAGTTCAGTGAATGCGAGCGAAGAGAGCTTAATATTTCAATTCGTACAACTTTTACCGGCTCATTTGTAAATTTTACAGAAAATTTAGTCGACCGTTATCGTATAATAAAAATGGCAACCATCCGCGGCTCACTGAAATTTCCACATTTCTTCGAACTTCCAAACTATCCTTCATGCTACATTCTGTTCAATTAAAGCGAAATGAATTAACTAGAAGCAGAAAGAAAGTAGTTTCCGAGACCGGAGATGGTCAGACAAATGAAATTATTTTCAGATTCATGGAGACCGAAATCAAATATACCGCCGCCCCTCTCTTGACAATAATTCCCGTAGAATTCAAACAAAACAGTATTACAAATTAGCTGTAGAACTTTCGAGCAAACTCGAAATTAAATCACGGACACCAGCTGGCTCTCAACTCTTCCCGCTGATTTGATTACAATGATGCAACTGGACTGCGGATCTCCATGCAAATTTCCATATCTCTGCAAGTATTCTGTAAAAATTGAAGGAAACACTCTTTCAATTAGAATTCCGCGGAAATGCCACAGCTGTCCCATGGCGAGGAAAATACCAAATTTTCTTACTACAACTCAAGATTCAAATTCATCACAATTTCTTTTCCGAAGAAAATACGTTGCTATCTAATCAACTACACATTTAAATACTGCACGAGGTATTGTAACAATTTCGTGTCCACAAAATGAAAAAAATCGTGTACAATGGAATGATTCTAGGTCGGTAGAAATGTTTAATTTTCGAGTTGCAACATCTCTGAGAGTGCAAAGGGTTAATCATTTTTATAATAGCGAGAAGAGGTCTTCGGCGAGTATATCTGTTTTCCTGTAAGATTCAGGGCACCGTTACCGCACAGTTGCGCGAGGCTGGTTGCAACCCTCTCGAAAACCGCTTGCGGTTTTGTTGCAAGGTTTGCCGCCGCGGGACAGAGAGCTGAACAATGGGGCCGGTTCTCCAAGATATTGCAACGTGTTTTCTTCGGACCAGCTGCCGTATAGGCGGTCCAGTACCCTCGGATCCTGATCCAGGTTTCCGACAGACGGAACAAAGCCGGATCTCATGAATTTTGTTCGCCGGTCCCGCAGCCCATTGTTCGACGATGTGTCGCGATCTCCAACCGGCTGGAGACCTCGGCGAAATTCTGATCGGCATGCAACGAACACCGATCCCCCTTTACGGTTCATCTCTAGCTCTGCATTCCCCGAATTACACGGGACACGGTGCTGGCTAGCTAACCGAAGCAATATCGACCGAAATGGAACCGCCGACGTCTTCGGTTTAACCTCGACGGAACACGCTGCATCTCGGCGACCAGATGCATCCTGCACCCATCCACCAAATGCACCAGGCACCGCTACTTGCCATCTCAAAGCCCTCCCGGGAGGCAAAGTATGCACAGAATCGATAACCGAGGCGCGTCGATGATCACTTCGCGATCCTTATGTGCCACCATATTGTTTATGTAAAATCTACACAACTATTCAGAAGTAGCATGAATCTACTTCAAGTAGAAACTGTTCCCCTTATCGTCGAGAACACCGAAATATCAAAATTAATGCATTTACCTGAGACGTCTGACCATACATTGGCTACACTACTGAACTCGTACTACTTGGCAAACGACGCAGTCCGTTCTTAATAATAGAGATGCAGATATTACAACAAATATTACAGTACCATTATTTAATATTGTCGATTGAATATAATTCCCTAATTCTCACAACTTTTCCGATTTTGCCGAACAAAACACGTGCCCCTACGATAATAAAATTAGTTATTTCTACATTTCGCGAGTTCTCATTTGTTCCGGTCGGAATTTATAGTTTCCGGACGTTTTGAGAAAGGTTCGAGAGTCCACGTTTCAGACAGATCCCATTACAAATGTCTGCAACTCTTTGGCTCACCGGTTTCCCTTCTGGGCCTAGAAGGACAGGTGCGCGTTGGCCGTCAGGTGCAGGTAGACAGCTTGTTTTCCAGCTGCCAGGTTTCGCTGGGGGAGAAGCCTTGCAAGGAAGCCGGTGGACAGGGTGTGCCGGGGCAGGGTGTATCGACGATGGTCGCGTCAAAGGCGTTATCCGGCGTGTAACACCCGATAACAAAGTCTAAAAAGAGTTACGAGCGTCGCTTCTGACGATTCTAATGGGGGTCGTCGCCGACGAGGACTAATAATAGAGGGGATCGATACTCTGCAGCTAGTCCCAGTCCCTCTCTCTCTCTCTCTCTCTCTCTCTGTCCAACCGGGCACGAATGTGCTTCTACACCAGCACCGGTGGTTTAGCTTCTAGGATCCCTAACCGATCGATCGAAACGATCTCGAAATAGTAACGGATCGAGCCAAGAGAATCTCGGCTACGAATCACGACTCGATGATTGACGGTGGAAACTATCCAGAGTGAGTCAGACAGACACAGAGAGAGGGGGAGGGGCAAAGACAAGTATAGTAAATGTAGCTAGAGTTTCTACGTCTCTTTGTACACCGTACAGCTGGTTATTAATAGAAACAGGTTTGTTCAAGATGCACGGCGAACTTCCATGTTCCTCTTCTCGATTATTCACGAGACAATTTTTCCTGGTCGAGATGGACAGCGCTCCGCCAACTTATGACTTATTAGGTGACCACAAATTTGCGGTTGTAGTGTACAGTGTACAGCTCCGGTCGACCGGGGAAGTTGAACTTTGCTTCCTGGATTGTTAACAGCAGCTGGTTGGAAATCTTTTCTCGATTTGCACTGTTATAAAGCATTTTTAGGATCCGTGGCAGCCTTGTGTCAATTTCTGGATCGATCCACGCAGCAGTCCGCATTAATATTTTTTGTCCTTTATAATATTTTCGAAGATTTGTCCTTTATAATATATCCTTTATAATATGTTATAATTTGTCCTTTATAATATTTCCGAAGATTTGTTCTTTATAATATATCCTTTATAATATGCCTTTATAATATTTTATAATTTGTCCTTTATAATATATCCTTTATAATATGTCTTTATAATATGTTATAATTTGTCCTTTATAATGTTTTCGACGAAACACCTCCTTTTCTTCTCCTCGTATTAAAACATTTTAGTAGCCAACGTGGTTCTTGAAGCAGAAGATTCAAATCCGAATCCAGCGTTTAGTATTCCTACAAAAATAGGGATCACTTTTGGAGGATCGATGGTCAACTATTAAAGCGTTCGACCGGACTGCACGACAACCAAAGAAATAGAAGGGTAAACATCGTTAAACTGATTCAAACCAATGTATCGCTAATGGCGTTTCTATATGTTTAGGAACTGGAAACATAGAAGTACTTTTTTCTAGCACTGATTCAAACATGTTCAAACCTCTGCAATCTAAGTATCAGACATATATGATCGATAACTAATCAATTAATTATTTTCGAAGATTGTTCGAAATCATTTTTAGGGGTCCTGGAGATTCTACGGATTATTCCTGCCACGAAATAGGATGCTTCTAATTTCCGGAACAATATGCGAGGATTTCGTCGTCAAAATTTTTATGCACCAGTAGGAAAATTATGGCCAGATCGGCGTATCATAGGAGGCGGGCAGTTTCATTTCCCAGTCGGACGCACGCTCTGCCCGATTTTTAGTGTCGCCCACGAGTGGCCGTGTTTCATCTGTCGGGGATTAAAATTTTTTAGCGCCCGGGGATGCTACCCTCGTCACGGGTCTTGCGAGAGCTGGACGCTAGACTAGCCGAAGATACCGGCCGTTAAAGTTGAACACAGTGAACAGCGAACAAGAAGAAGGAGAAGAAGTGCCTTATACCACGAAATGCTGGTTTTCTAGATAGAGTCAGTTAGAAACGAATTCAACCGTGTCGCGCCGAGTTTCCAGAGGGAAGGAGAACCGAAGTGTTCAACGAAAACTGTCGACCCGTTTAACAGCGGGCTCGTTTATCGCGTCCGCGGACGTTACTGTGAAATAGGAAACTGCGGAACTTTCGAATCCACGCCCATTTTCAAAAATATTACCCGGCGATCGTGGCTCGGATCGCGTTCCCGCCGCTACGTCTGCTCACGCGAGCGAATTTTACATTTTAATGCACCGTATGTGCAGTCGAAATTACACGGGAGCGAGCCGCGTTCTCTTAAACTTGCCGGTCTACGACCAGGAAGCTGTTTTTGCGTCCGCGAGGCACGATAAGGGCTTCGACTTAACAAATTGCCATTGCAGAGCACGCGCTGCTCGACGAACTATTTGCAATAATTGCAGTAAAGATGTCGGCTGCCCTTTAACTAGCCGAGTGTTCTATTACAAACGCTTACTTACTTATTAGACGGTAGTAGAAATTAAAAATCCTCACACTTCAAATATCTACAACTACCATGATCTGTGTTTTCGGGATTAAATTAATAATTGCTGAAAGGAAATGGGTCTAAATATTTAAACACCCCTAAAAATTGTTTTATTATGTACTCTGGGGATTCAAATAAATGGACACATATAAAGTAAAATAAAAGTTCTAAAGTACAAAATCTTCCTAGAAACGATGTCCACCGTCGAATGACAATTTAGGTGGAAAATCTTTATGTGGGTGTTTTCGGGGGTGGAAATCGGAAATCAAACGAAGCGATTCGCAGGCTGTGGCCCAGGATGCAAATAGATCGTCGAATTAACGCCGCCCAAGGGACGATTATCCCGGCGACCGAGTCGCGGTTTATTTACGGGCAAGCCCGAGTCGAAATTGTTTTCCCTCTCCCGTATTTATCGAACGGGCAATTAGCGATCCGGACGCGAAGACCGTCCGCGATATTAATCCCTCTCCGGGTTTGTGCAACGTGACCGTTCTGCAGCTAGCCAGTGCACGGAGGTTTACAGCCGCGACAGATGGCGGCGAGCACTATAACCCTCGAAGAAATTCGATCGACCAAGCAGTCGTAAAATCCGCAGGAAACGCGGCTACGTCGTCGTCTCACTCCCTCTCTTTCTCACACCTCTAATTCTCTCTCGCCGTGACAATAATTATTGAAAAATTTATTATTTCTATCTGGCGTAGTTAAAAAAAACTTGCACTATCAGCTTCCTTTATTATCAGAGCATTAGTCACGATTTCTTGATAATACTCTCTAAATACACTTCGATTATGAGAAATCAAAATTAAAAATTGAGAGAGAGAGAGAGAGAGAGAGAGAGAGAGAGAGAGAGTAAAAATCATGATCGCTAGCTCCCTGTAAATAACGTCTGCGATAATTGCGTTTTAACCGGTTAAACGGACCCTCGATCGGAACTTAATCCCTAAATCCGATATCTAATGTTCGTCTTCCATCTTTTTTACTGGCCATGCACCGATCAGGGTCTGCTCCGATTTATTTTGACGTTAAATCTAAGAAAAATGACTGACTTCTGCTGCACTAGGAAAAATAATATGATTGGATATCACGATTTTAAAAGACTCTGGGGAGCTCGAAAAATTTATTTCGTGATTGAAATCAACGCGAGCGTTCCCTCTTTGCTATGACGGATCACAAATTATTCTGCGATTTTTCTTTACGATCTTAACGCCATTTTAATGACAGGCACGGAAAAAAGAGCTTAAAAAATAGAAATAATTGTTACGGACATGTTCGATGCGCTCGTCATCACTAAATCGCAAAGATTAGTGAAACTGCAGTTGACACAACTTTCCAACCATTTTCAAAGAAAAATTCACCGAACCAGAATCGCAGTTGTATTATATTTGGCAACCCCGCGAATCCGGTACAACGGAAATAAAATTCTACCGGTATTATTTAACAATAAATAAGCAACAGTTCGACTGTTGATTTTGCACGTCGAATTCGTTAACTGGCAAATAAATAAGCGAGCATTCAGCCGTTGATTTCATCCAATTTTCGTTCACCAGTGACAATACGATTTTGTTATGAAACGGGGAAAGAGAGATAGAGAGAGAGAGAGAGAGAGAGAGAGAGAGAGAGGGAGAGAGGGAGAGAGGGAGAGAGAGTGTCATAAACGAATGAATAACCAGGAATATTAATAAATATGTTTGTTGCAGTTATTATAAAAGAAGAATAAGAATGAACAAGTGAACAGGATTAATAATAAACATGTTTGTTGCAGTTGTTGTGAGAGGAGCACAAACATGAACAAATAAACAGGATTAATATTAGACGCAGAGAACAGGAGAAGCAGAACTGGGTTTCAAGGATGTTGAACACGATCTTTATTACCGCATAAGTTTGGGCAATCATGTTAAGCTCCTGTGTTAATGTTTGCGTTAAGATTTAATCCTCCCAATCTGGACGATGTATACACAGGGTGTAACATACACATAACTGTTACCATAATTTTTCAGTCTGTTACTACAAAGTAAGAAAAAGAAAAGAAAATGTTAAATTTCATTTTGAATTCGTAAATTCGTTTGAATGAAAGAATTTCTTGATAATACATTGCTAATAGTTTTTTTCTTGCTTCACTCATATACATGTATATACATACATACATATATATATATATATATATATATATATATATAATGTAAATCAAAATAAATATATAAAATACATAAAAAGGATAATGACCTTATATTATAGTGAAGGTGAGTTCTAAAGAGAATTTCCCGGTGTTAATTTTTAATCCTGATTGGATGAAGGACAGTCCTTTTTTTCTCGTTCGCCGATTGATACAATCAGGACAGGCCCGTCCCGTTTGATCGCCCGGAGCCAATTACCGCAGAGTTCACTGAAATTATGTAATCAGTGGTCGCGCCACCGGCAGATAGGAAATTACAATTACGGGACAGAGTAACAATTAGCCCGCGGCGATCGCGTCCAGTTAAATAAATGGACTGTTAATGTCCGGGGACGGGATTAATGGATCTCCGGCGAGCACTCCTGATACTTCTGCGCGAATTAATGCTCCACGTCGCCTCGGAACAATGCTGGACCGACCTACAATCTCTCTACTTTGAGTCACTATAATATCGTTCTCCAAAGAAACCCCTTAAAATTCATTCGTATTACGTAAAACAGACTGCACGAACTGCAAGAGCTGCAAGAAGCTTTGAATCATTGATACATAGCAATTAATGCAGAGATTTCATACTTTATGTATTCTATTTCATTGCAATTTAAAGTTTTCGAATTATCATTGAGAGAATCAGCTACTGTGACCTGAGAGAAGTTCATTGTAAATCGAAAAATAAAATAGTGGAAACTTCAGATAAATATACGTTTTGTAATTGTAGAACGTCGCTTCTCGAAATGAGTTATGTCAGCGCGCGAAATTCGCAGTTCATTAGGGGTTAACAGGAAAAATTGCATGGCGAATAATGCAGATATAATCCCACTATTTAAGACGCTAGTTTCTCCGGAAGGAGAATCGGGGGAGTCGGCGCTAAATTTTATGAAAATCTTTCTTTGACTGCGCTTTAAGCGCGGCTCCAGTCTTCCTGATAATTAATTCAGACAAGAGGAAGTCCATTTCACATTTCCAAGATCTCCACCGCGAAATTTCGAGGCCATTCCCGCCTGTTCTAAAGAACCAGTGATCAAGAACGTCGTTCCGTTAATGCTCACGGGAATTGAAACTCGGTCGCGGCCCGAAACGTTAGCATAATATTCTGCGAGTATGCAAATCCCGGTGTCATAACCGTGATCCGGTCAGCGTGCAACATCATATCGAGGAAAGAATTCCGAGGGACCGAATTTTACTTGAATTTTAAGCATCCGCAACGGTAGCTTCCTAATGAGTCGAGATTCCCTTTATTTACGAATGGACCGGCGAAATTGTTCGGTCGCTCTCTGCTCTCCACAGTGGTATGGATGAACCACCTAAGCCAGAGGATACCCGCGTAAGCCCTATCTTCGAAATGGTTCAGCCCTGCATAAGGTTTGAATCCTGGCTGCGATCCTTTCGGCGTTAAGCAAACTCTTTGCGTTCATTACTTTCGAACCCTGGAAAACGGTTCATATGTCGTATGTGTCTGATACTTAGATTGCAGGGGTTTGAACATGTTTGAGGCTGCGATCCTTCAGGCGTTAAGCAAACTCTTCGCGTTCATTACTTTCGAACCCTGGAAAACGGTTCATATATCCTATGTGTCTGATACTTAGATTGCAGGGGTTTGAACATGTTTGAGGCTGCGATCCTTCCGGCGTTAAGCAAACTCTTCGCGTTCATTACTTTCGAACCCTGGAAAACGGTTCATATATATTATGTATCTGATACTTAGATTGCAGAGGTTTGAACATGTTTGAAGCAGTGCTAGAAAAAAGTATTTCTATGTTTCCCCTTCCTAAGAATATAGAAACACCATTAGCGATACATTGGTTTGACGATGTTTACCCTTCTATTTCTTTGGTTGTAGTGCAGGCTTGTCGAACACTTTAATAGTTGACTCCTCCAAAAGTGATCTTGGATTCTCTTACTTAGTTACTTAGTTACTGATCCGTGTATAAGGCAGGCCCGCTAGATAGCCTTACTGATAAGTCCTCTAGCGGGTCTAGGACAAAACATCTCCTTTCTTTTCCTCCTCTTAAACACTTTTAATAGCTAACGTGGTTCTTGAACCGGATGATTCATACCAGTATTCCAGCATTTAGTATTTCTACAATATAGCTATTTGTTGTGTAGAAAAATGATCACCACGGAGCAGTCCGCATTAATATTTTTTGTCCTTTATAACATTTTCGAAGATTTGTCCTTTATAATATGTCTTTATAATATGTTATAATTTGTTCTTTATAATATTTTCGGCGAAATACCTTCTTTTCTTTTCCTCGTATTAAAACATTTTAATAGCTAACGTGGTTCTTGAACCTGAAGATTCAAATCCGAATCCAGCGTTTAGTATTCCTACAAAAATAGCTAATTGTTGTTGTACATAATCGAACCTTTGCGCCGCGAATAAAAATTCATAATATCCTTAAGATAAATTACGATCGATAACTAATTGATTAATTATAAAATAGATCTGTTTGTTCTGGTTTGCACAGGTTTGTCCATCCCTAGAGCTATGTCGAACTGTGTCAGGTTCCCTAGCTCCACTGAGCCAATATAAAACGCGCGGACCACCCTATTCGTGGTTCAGGAACGGGTTCAAAGATCGCGCGTGACAAATCGCGCCGGCTGATCGAGTGGAGAACGGCTTCTTCACGAATCAGCTCGCCTCCTCCTCGCAGGAAGCCGTGAAACGGGCTAAGACGGCCGAGGGGAAGTTCCTCGACGACGATCCCGTCGCAGAATTCCACTCGACAAGGTGAAAAAGAGGGCGATCGAACGACCCGTCGCGTCGACGACGAGGATCGACGAAGCGTTTCCGCGCGAGCGTCGGCTGTGTAAACGGTGTGTTTCGCGCAGCCTCTCGGAACGGGAACGAGCGTGTTCCACCGCATTCCCCAGCTCTGAACCTCGTTGCCGGATGAAAAGCGAGAGCTTTCACGGTGTTCAGTGAAACGCGTCTGCCGAGCCAGACTTCCCTTCGGGCGAACTTTTTTCCCGAAGACTTCAATCGTTCCGCGGAGGAAACGGAAGAACGGCGATCTTCGCGAATTTTTTAAAAGAGAACCGCTGAACGTATCGATTCCGAACTTTGCGGGCTTAAACACGCGTTCTTCGAGAACGTGCGAGAATTTTTTGAAGCGAGAATGTTCGCTCGTCGCGAAGTTCCTGCAAGCTCTTTGGGAAGTTTCGAAAAAACTGCGCTGTGGAACTAGCGGGCTGATTCTGTCTCTTGTTGCGGAACGAAGTGAACGAACCGGAGAAATTCTGGTTCTACTTCTCGAGCGTCTTTCAATTAGCAAAGTTACAATTTCGCACGTATCTTCTTAAAATTAATCCGAGTTACGAGGGGATGTCTAATAAACATACATGTCAAGTTTGAAGTAGATCGGATCGTTGGTTTCCCAGAGAAAAATTCGAAGAGCACTCCCAAGCTTCAAACTTTGCTAGAATTGTTGTAGAAACTGATCGAACCTTGCGCTGCTAAAATAAATTCCTATTATATTACAAAGGGGTTTGAAAGCCTGAAAGGGTTGCTAATTTCTCGAATTGCTCGAAAATGCATCGTCGGCATATTTCAGAAGCACGAAACTGTGACAGGCAAAGAGAAATTCTCAGGCGCGGCCCTTGAACGGAAGAGCCGCTGCGCAAGCAAAACGTCGGGTTAATCTTCGCGAAAGAAGAATTATCTGCAAGAAAAAAGAGGATAAATTGTCACGGCACAAAGCGAGACGCTTCAGCGGTAAGAACTATGGATCACAGGGTGTAAAACCACCCTCGAGGAATCTCTTCCGATCTCTCCCGGCACGACGCGGGACAGAGAACCGTGGAGAACCAGCTGAAAAGAAATTCCAGCAGATTTCTTTGTGGCAAGAATTACTTAACAATGTTCGTAGACGGCGCGGCGGGGCGCAGCGCGATGCAGCGTGGCGGAAGAATTACTGAAATCAACATCGGATTCTAATGGATAATTGGCCTCGTTACCAGTCACGGTGCTCGAACAACGCCACCCTCTGCCTTTCGAAAGCTTACGAAACTCCTGGGAACAGGGCTGCAGCAGATTGGCTTGCTTTCCAGGACAGACCGAAGAGCCTTAGTCTTCGTTAAGGGGGTATTCTGGTCTAGGAAAAAATCGATTTTCCATCATTGTACCTTCTTCAAGTACGTATCTTCGGGAACGTGTTTGCAAAAGGATTTATTTCTACCAGTAAAAATAACGAAGCTATATACATGAAGTTGAATGGTTTTGAGAGGGGCACATTCTGATGGTACATTTTTTTTGTAGGTGGACGTGTAAAGGACATATGAAGGTCATTAATGTTTTTTTAAATGGGATCATATATTTTTTATTGCATCAGCTGATGCTCCTTCCTATTCTTTACAAAAATGTGTTAATGTATTTGCGTAAAAAAGTCATTAGTTTAGGAGATATTTTAATTATAATGTCTATTTACAGAAAAGATTCAATATGGCAACCATTTGCATCAGAACACTTTCTGAATCGAGAGTCGAGATTTCCTAACAAAATATAATTAAAATATCTCCTAAACTAATGATTTTTTTACACAAATAGATTAATTAATCCACTAAAAAAAACATTAATGACCTTCATATGTCCTTTACACGTCCTCCTACAAAAAAACCATTCAACTTCACCTGAAACATTGTTTACTATGCGTAATAATAATGACGTGAATCTAGATGGCAAAATGTGGCGCCCCACCCTGTATGTGTATACTGACGTCACAGTGTACTGAAATATTTCAGGCTCAGGTTTCTTTAAAAAAAAAATTGTTCTCCCGACCTGGTTGACTGACTTCGAATTTTTAAGAAACCTTCATTAGGTTCGGTGTTTTATCGCGAGAAAGATATTGTTGGAATATATATATGAGCATAAATCTCTGCTTCAATACGCTTATGTAAATATATGTATGTGTGAATGCGCATGCAGCGCAAGCGATAAAAAAGGATCGAGAGCGTGAATCACGCAGAATAGTATGCTCGAGCAAAAGAAACTAATGTATAAAATTATTAAATAAATTGTGTTGAGAAAAGGTAATAAATCCAACAGATATCTCGATTGATTATAATATTTTTGGGCCATGAATAAGACGGGACAGGAAAATAGCGGACTCGTCATTGCTCACAGAAGAAATCGATTCCTTTTTCGGTATTCCCGGTTAACAAGGTCTGCCGTCCCGACAAGAGATAAATTATTTTCGCGGTCGTGCTTCATCGCCGATTCATCGGCCCCGCTAATTGAGCGGGTAGATTCGATGACGCGCAGATCAGAGAGGGCCCCGGGCGCTGGAAATCGAATGCTCACCCCCTAACGGGAAATTTGATCCAACAGAGAATCTAAATTTATTAGATCGGTCAGCCATGATTTCCCACGCGTGGCTATAGCAACTCTATAACCGTTGTATTGACTCTACGACCGCGAATTAATTCTACACGCGCGATGGTACACTCGTGGTGTTTCACCACGCATAATAGAACGTTGCAAATTTTCCCCGCTACCTCTGTCATTCTCTCTCACACACACGGCGAAAAAATAATTTTCAATTTGATATTCGTCCTCGATAACAATATATGTTAGTTTTAAATAGTCACGAAGGATAACAATGTTTCTTTATCGTGTTTATGCTAATAGAAAAAAATTAAAGTTTGTCAGCAGGAAGCTAGCGTGCATATTCATAAGAGCGGAGGAGAACATGTTGAAAAGCGTTTTCCATACAATAGATCAGTCGCGATAGACGTAATTTCTAAAGAGTCCCGCAAGGCCTGTTATGACAGCACGTTGATACATATTCATAGCTAACTCCGCGCTGAAATCGTTAACGATTCTAATGAGCGTGAGAATGTAACGAAAGCCGATACAAGAATAGAGATAATACGGTCTATGTATACTTTTCCAAATAGCCTGAATTACTTCGGCATTGCCGCGTTAATTCGTCTTTGATCGACCGACGTGTTACTTCTCGGTTAACCGAGGGGAAGAGATAGAGAGAGAGAGAGAGAGAAGGAAAGAGGTTTGCGATGGGTCGATTAAGATGTGGGAGGACACCGATAAAGCGCATTAATTCCAAAGGAAATTATCGGCGATTCTAGGGAGGCGGCCGCGCGAAATACTTTCATCTCTGATAGTCGTCGGACTGGCGTAGAGCGCGGCGATATCTTGCTCGGAAGTTTCCGGGCCAGCCTTAATGACTTCGTAACGAGGAGAGAGAAGGGCGAGAGCGAGAACGAGAGAGGAAGGGAGGAGAGGCCTTACGAATCGGGTCAATTCGTGGCCCGTGGCAATATTAAACTGCGGCCGCTTAATTGAAAGGACGGTCTTTGGCCGATATTAATATCGCCGCGGCGAAACTTTCGACCCCGTAATCGCGGCCGATGATAACGACACCCTTAACGACCGGCTGCGTCCCCATACCGCTGCGAGATTCTATGGAAACTGCCCCGTCATGCGTCCGGTAGTAGCATATCCAATACTGCCTTGGAAAACTCCACAGAGTTGCCATTGTGAGACGGTGCGAGCTACCCTTTCCTTTCTTACACCCTTGAAATACTACCTACCGTTGTTATTGAGACCTTCGGGGATATTTCGGGGATATTGGATTTTAGTATCGGCGAGAACTTTGGAAATTCTGGCTCTTTGCATTCCTGAGAATGATGGGATGTATCTGGGAATGATGATTCTAGGACGAAACACCTTCTTTCTTTTCCTCCTATTAAAACATTTTAATAGCTGACGTGGTTCTTGAACCGGAAGATTCAAATCCGAATCCAGCGTTTAGTATTTTTCCAAAAAATAGCTATTTGTTGTGTAAAATTCATAATATCCGAAAGATAAATTACGACCGATGAACTAATTATTTAATGATGGGAATGTTGAGAATTCTAATTTTGGAATGTTGCGAATGTCAATCTTGAGAGTACTAATGTGGGAATATTTCTTAAATGTTCCAAATCCATCTGCCAACTACTCCCAACTGTGTCTCATGCCTCCCCTTCTTCATTCTTTCACTTTAACCTTCACCATAATCGAACCTACACGCAATTAGCGTTTTCCTCGCATTGTTCCAGGCCCAAAAGAATCTCTCCTCATCTCAGCCTTCCCGAGGAGCTGCTTAGTGCCGTTAAAACCGGTCACCCTCGGGACCCGTTGCAAGACGAGACAGGAAGACGACTCCTCCTTGTTAAACTTCAATTAGCTAACGTCGAACGTCGTCGAGAACTCGGCGCCGCGACTGTAACGAACCGAAGTGGTATTCCCAAGACGAAACCAGAGACTCCATGGGGAACCAGAAAGATTCTTCTCGCGATCCCTTCCCGGAGGATTAATCGCCCCCCTAGCCCCCTCCACTCTTTTCGGGGGTGGTAACGAGCAGAGAAGAAGAGACGAAAAAATTGCAGACGAGGATGAAGGGGACTTTAGAGAATTAAAGTTCCGTTCGCCTGTGGGGATGCCTGTGTTCTCTCAATAGTAGCGATTAAAAGCGAATGAAGGGGGAGGGTGGGAGCAGAGGACGAAGGGCGCACCCGGATAATGCCTCGAGATAGGACTGCCCGCGATTTCATTCCGAGGAAGATGTTGAAAAGCGCGGAGAATGGGAGATAGCAGTGTCGGCACTCGGGAAAGTGGGCCAGGTAAAAATTCGCCGGATCGAATAATAAATTTCGCGAGAGTGGAGGAGAGAGGGCAAAGCATCTTCGAAAGGTATTTCGTATCTTTAGAAAAGAAAAAGTTAAAAAAAAGTTTGTGCCTTTTACTGGAATAAATCTGCAAGAGGCCCGGCGAATACTGTAGCTTCGTTTAGATTCAATTGTTTTCGCAGAGGCGTTGTTTCTGATTGCTTGCTTTTTTAAAAATGAATTTTAGTGGAAATGTCACAAACATACAGACAGATACTGTTCTATTATATATAGTATACAGAGATAATTTGCACAAGTGCAAGGATTAATCGACATTGTTTCCGGTGACTCGGTGCGGAGGAATTCAAGAATTTCGAACAGACCGCAAAGAAGAGGTTTTCCAGAAACAGTCACGGGTACAGTCAGTCAGCGAATTATCGTTCCAGACGACGCACAGTGCGGCATGTAAATGGACATTCTAATAAACTAATCAATTTTTGACCTACGTGCCTTAATAACTTTTTAAAGGGTATACAAAAATGCATCGATTAATGCACCAAAAATATAAGGTTCCATTAGTAAAAAAGTTTATTCTAATTTTTTTTTAATAAAGAGTTTTTTATGATTAGTTGTTATTGAAATTTGTTGTCAACTGTATACTGTACAATTTTTGTTGTAAATATTTTTTAATTATATGGTTAAATTTAATTATATCTACTATAATGCATAATTCTTTACTTCAACCAAATCGCGATTACGAATGCATTTCTCTAACAAAAATTAAATTACGTCGAGTCTTGCAATTTATCGCAGAAAAAATTATATAGCAATATACTACAACCTCTTGTTGATACGGAACGGCCAAAATTGTAGGATGTTTTGTACCGTTTTTTTTGTAAATCGCATTTTAGGGAAAAACGCAATTCCTGAATTGCAAGTTAAAATTATGCAAACCTCTGGTCAAATTCTCCATACCTAAGTTGTAAGAAACAGTTTAAAACAAAAACGAACCTAATGGCTGTTACCGATCCCCTATTGAATTTCTTGGATACTACTTTTTACATATACATTCCTTACTTACTGACTGATGATTTTGTTGGATAATTAGATTAGAATGAAACCATGATTATTTTGATTTTTGTCCATTGCATGCCACACTGTGCGTCGCTTTAATTCGCCGGGACGTCGCGTTGTACCTTTCTGTTTATGAATTACCCTCGGGAACAGCTCTTCCTTGACGGGTCCATTGCAAAGGTAACTTTTGAACGGGAGTATATTTTCTTGAATCTCTTTTGTTTACCGTTATTACCGGTACTCCAGCGATCGTTAAAGCCACCTCCTGAAGGTCTGCTGTCCCCCTTTCGTCTTGGATTTCGTTGGGGAACGATTTTCGATTATATTCGATTACTATGATTTTCAACGAAGGAATTTTCATGAAGAATTTCATAAATATTTTTCTCCAGTTCAGGCAAAATAGAAATTGAATAAATTGCGAGACACCACAGGAACTACACGGGCATCGAAACATTTTAATTGTATGAAAAGCTGGAAGTGCGTCTCTCCGATCGAGATTTGTGTTTCTCATTTGCCAGGACGGTAATCCCGAAGCGGAGGAGGCAAGACACACTTGGGAAGACGGGTCTGTTGGCGCCGGGAACTAAATCACCGGCTACTGTCGATAACTACGTGTATAGCTGTGTACGGAAAGATTAGCGTGGCCGTAGCCGGTGCCGCGCCGGCGACGGGATCAACTCTGTGATGTATTATATTTGCAAGGTTGCACAGCATGGTAATAGGATCAGCAATCCCGAATTTGCTGTAACAAGCTTGAGTCTCCGGGAGAGTTTCTAATCCTCCTAGCTGCAGCATTCAGAATTAAGGCGTTCGCGGGCTCGGTCTCGAAAAGAAGCTTCTCAATTATCCTCGCGGAGACAATTAGTTGGGTTTTAGGTTACATTAATTCGAGAGACAGAATGGACGATGGTCTGCAGGACGATCGCGAACGATTCTCGAAGGAATTGGTTGCCCGGGACGATCACAAGAATCGAGCTATCAATCGGAGCACAGGTGCCTTGTAATAAGCGCGGCTGCTTGGTCCCGATTGCGAGGAAAAGCCGATCCAAGGTCCGGCAGACCGGAAACCATCCGTCGACCCATCAAAGCGCAACCTTCGAAATTAGCGGACCGCCGTTTTCGCCAACGATCGATAGCCTCCACGATTTTCCTGGGCAATCGGTGATTCGAGATTAGAGATTCTGCCCGCGAAACCATCGCCGAATGCGATTATTCCTTTGACCGAGCTCGGGAGTGCGTCGAATCGACGACTGATTCTAGAGCGTTTCAGAGCGTTCTAGAGCCTTCTACACACATCGTAATATTGCACAGTTGCTTTAACTATATTGTGGTTTGTTAGATATAAGTACACCAGGTCGCGCTTTGTACGGCGTTACAATATAAAGGTGTAATAAATGTTTAATGCTCTCGGCGCTAAGGTTCGATCAATTATTACTGAGAAATCAAAAAAACAATTTTGCAAATTAGCAAATATTCATCGACGTTTCGATTCTAGTTTGAATCATTTTCAAGATGTATTTTCATTGCGTCTGAAAATATATAAATTTTATACAATTTTCGATATACATCGTTAAACGTTAAAACGTGGAACAAAAATGTTAGTGAATTATGCTCATAAAGCCAACTTACTTGTTTTTGATGTGATTTAATGATTTAATATGAACATGATGGCCAAACGTAATGTACGCATGTCCTCCATGCCTGCTGACAAGACACTGAGTATATTCTACATCGGTCTAGGTTATGTCAATCGATATTAGGCGGTAAATTTGAGAAACATAATGTATCTTATAGCCAATCAAGGTGAATATACCATAAAGGTAACTTCAGACGCAATACAAATACATCTTGAAAATGATTCAAACTAGAATCGAAACGTCGATGAATATTTGCTAATTTGCAAAATTGTTTTTTTGATTTCTCAGTAATAATTGATCGAACCTTAGCGCCGCGAGCATTAAACATTTATTGTTAACAATTATACGATCGAGATAAAAGACATATTTATAAAGGTGTGAAGTGCGGATCTAGTCACGTGTGACAATACGGGATTCGCGACGCGCGTACAGAGAGTGAGAGGCGTAGGTGAGAGTCGAATGTGAGATCTCTCCAGCGATGTATAGACGAGCACACTAAATGTGAATCATATATTAAATGTCTGAAAGTGAAACAGTGTCTTCTTCCTCCCAATACATAACAAGGTTGATTAATTACAATAGTGTGCTATTTTAAATGTAAATAATATTTTTAAATAATATTTTTAAATGTAAATAATTAAATAAGCAATTTCGAGTTGTTAGCTGATGTTTTCTCTACTAGGAGACGTGAATGCAGATCTGCTTCGTTTTTACGTTTGCATAGTTAGTGGTACATGCTGACCGATGCAACTGCTTCCTTACGCAACCTTTCCTGTGTTAATATAGTGTTCGCGGTAGAGAAGCTATTTGCATTACGACGTTGATTTAAATTTAGTAAACGTTGTAATTACATAGCTTCCACAATGTAAACTTCTCTTGGATATATGGGGTGTACAAGAAAATTGGTCGAAACATGGTGATAAAACGTGACTCATGTGGCTGAACAACTTGCTGAACAATCCAGATCACGTCTGCGAGAACTGTATGATCGTTTTTGGTATATCTGGCACAAACATCGATCTGAAAAATTGTCCCACATCATCGCTGACGGATTTACAGCGTTCCAGCTTCTTATTCGATACAAACGAACCACTCTCCGGTCCGGCCAGTATCTTATTAATTAATACAGCGAACATGAGCCGTTCCATCGAAGATTGGTCCAAAGAAGGGGTGAAGGGACGCGTTATCGGGGGTTGGACGATTGACTCAGCGTTCGATCTTTGAGGGAAAGGGGGTTGCTGCGTGCGGACAGGATCAGGAAGCCAGAGCCATGATAAATCGGCTATTCCCGGCGATGGCACGCACCCGTAACAGCCGCTCCACTTTTATTATCCCTTCTGGAGAGTGCGTGAATAAGGGATGAGGCGTGTCACGAACAATTGCCCGAAGCCGGATATTTCCCGAGCAAACAAACCGTTAAACTTCGCCCGGGGAAAGATCGTCGGGCACGGGGTACTAAGTGTAACAAGCTCTTTCGGCGCTTGTCCCTCGGCTGATCTCTCCCCACCATCTCGGCCTCTCTGTTCCTCTTCTTTCCCAGTGAGAAAAGAGAGCGGAGGAAAAAAATATGAAAAATGGAGCAGCACGCGTCGCAGACAGGGTCGACGGGAATTTTACATGAGGAGAGCGAGAGGGGAGGGGGATGTTGGGGGAGATGCTACTGTAACTCAACGTCACGTTTTATCGCGGTCGGACGATGATAACGGGGAGATGGTTCCCCCATCGTCGTCGGATCGACGAGACCGGAAAGTGACGTCTCGGCGAACAGAAACGCGGCCTCGATGCCCGGTAATGACGGCCGTCGAAGTTTCATTGGGCTGAGTGCCCTCCCACGCCCACGGAAATTTTCTGATCTCGTTCAACGTCCCTCCCCCTTTTCCACTCCCCACTTTCTCAAAATCGATTCTTTGGACGGCAACTTTTCTTTCGGACGTAAACAACACCGAAATCTTCCCCACCGATACACAGTGGGCCATTTATCCAGGTTAGTGTGCCAAAACTATTGCAACGTTATTAATAGTGTCAAAATCACAATATTATACATCAGTGAATTCGTCTTAACACCAGCTACAACATTATCAAATCAAAAATACAATTTAATATTTACAAATTCGAAGCATCATTGTTTTTTTCTTTTAAACAAAATTTTTTCAATGTTTTTTATATTGCAATTTATACATGTATGAATACTATTAAACTTTTATTTGAAACATTTTTCGTCAAATTTAGAGAAATTGCTATTTCAAATAAATTTCATACGTAATTGTGGTAAAAGTTTAAACACAAAGTCTAAATTTGTAAATAAGTCACAAGAATTTGGCCATCTTTTTAAGTGTTCACGATCTAGCAAAAAAATTATTTCTCATGATACAGCAACTAAAAGCAAAAAAGGTTTCAATTTATATCATGTATAAGAATGTTACCGTTGACTAAAAATAGTTTCAATTAGTAACATTTGGTAACTTAGAATTTACACTTTACAAAATGTGAAATAGCTTACAAGAAACGAACATTATGACTGCCAAGATTTCCGGAAACATAAAAATAATCTGAATCGCACAAATTGAAATAAATCTGTAGTTCTGTATTTACTTTCAACTGCTGAATTCATGTTATTATGAATATAAAAGCCGTTCTGATACTCAATATTTTGCAGCAAACGTTCAAGAAATGTAAACCAACGCAACGCAGCATTTGACTTTGTCATTTGTTTTATTGTTGATAATACTAATACGAGAAGTGAATTTACGTTTCAAGGGAATGTATAGTATATAAAATATTCACGAATTTTAAAATTTTTTTACCTTTAGTTTCGGACTTTTTTCCTCCTATTTATACTATCTGGCCCACTGTGCGATAGTGACAAATTCTACAGCTCCTGGAGAACTTCATTTGCTACATTAACGAATGCAATTCCACGTTACTTGAACAGTTCGATAAATCGAAAGAGCCTCCAACAGAAAAATTCAATTTTCACTTTGTTCAGTGAATACATTTGTGGAATTGTAGTTTCTGTATTTATAAAAACGCCGATAAAACGCGCGTGTTTTGTAATTACATTTGTCGAAACCTTTATACATTTTCCAAGTTCAGTCTGCTAGAATGATTGACACAATTTTATATTATTTGAATATTTCAATAAAAACAGTTATCTCCAGCAAGGCACACGCAATTTTATTTTATTCGCGGAACCTGCCCGTGGAATGTTATCCGCGTTTACGAATACATTGATAAAACATCGTTGAGTGAGTCGCAACTTGCGACAATTAAATATTCTATATACATATCTCTCACGTTGTGTTTACAAGAACGACTAACAGAGCTCTATATTACGCGAACATTTCAATAAAACAACAGAACAAATTTGAATTTTATTCCAGTTTCGGTGCGTGTATCCGCAGAATTGCATAAATATTTGCAAAGATATTCCGGCCACTTAGTAATCATGAATTTCGTTGGACAAATGGTCAAGGAAAATTCGCAAAATGTCAAGGAGAATATCCAACGAAATATTAGGGTGCCGAACTCCGCAGTGCAATTAG
The DNA here is from genome assembly GCA_028455595.1 of Lasioglossum vierecki. NCBI lineage: Eukaryota > Metazoa > Arthropoda > Insecta > Hymenoptera > Halictidae > Lasioglossum > Lasioglossum vierecki. The sequence continues at coordinate 4,920,241 of CM052335.1, read as the reverse complement.
GATTCAGGGCGCAGGTGCTCGATTCTTTAAACACCAGTCTGCCGATCGGCGTTGCTGATTTCGAGCCAACAAAATTTTCCAGATTCGCAAAATTCCGGAACGTATCGGGAAAGAGACAGCGATCGAAACAAAAAGGAAAAGAACGAATGGAACGGATGGTGGCGGGATAAAGTCAATAAAGAGTGGAGAAATAAATAAGACGTTTCCTGGGTGAAGGGTGGGCTCTTTATCTGTGACCTATTTCCGCAAAAGCGAACTTCTGCGACCGGAAACGCATGAGCAGCGGCGGCAGTGTACGGTGCAAATATTTGCCGAGCCGTTTTCACCGAGGGACGCGTCGCCAGATTTTCAGCTGGACGGCTCGGCGCGACATAAAACGTTTCGTAAAACTCGATCGTCCTCTCCAGTTCGACGTCTCTATAAACCTGCTATCCGAGCCGCAGTCACGTCCGTGCTTGGAAGAAACAAAAAGGGTTGAAACCAGCGACTTGTCCCCTAAACGAACGGAAAAGCCGCGGCCGTTCAACGTTTTCGCGAGAAAGAGAGAGAGAGGGAAAGAGAGAGACAGAACACTTTTCGCTAGTGTCCCGGTCCGGGGATCGGCCCGAGGACCAAGATTGGCAATCAGAGTTGCCGGGACATTTGCGCGACGGAATGGCCTTTAATAATTGGAATAGTTTCGCCCCGGGACGGCTCGGCACGACGTGGAAACGAGGCGAAAACCTGGGTCCTTTGTCTCCTCTTAATATCCTGCGCCAGGACTCGCTGGCCGAGGCACGATGACCGATAAAAACCAACGGCGACCAAATCTAGCCTCGACCAGCTAAACAATTCCATTTCGGAGATCTCCGACCCTATTTTAGAATTGTTCTGCCTCTCAAGCGGCGAGATTCTCGGGATTTTATGGGTGATGCAAAGTTCCTGAATATTCGACTATCTGAAAGAACTGAAAGAATTGATTCGTGAGGGTGTTGACAGTTTATAGTGTGCTGAACTTGTCAAATAATTGATCTAGATCCATTAAAACGCGTCCATCTCTCGTTCCAATCGCGTGAGAATAGCAAAAAGTTTTTTTAATATCAACGCATCGTTTTAATATTTCTTTTCAAACTAGGGAGTAAACCATTGACCCGCACTACTGGACTATTTTCATGATGGAAGAGTATAGCCCGAATAGTAAGTGGATTGTGGAGTTCCATACATTGAAAAGATGCAAAAATGATCAGAGAGATAATTAAACAACACGTGATCTGGATCCATTAAAACGCGTCCACCTCTCGTTCCAATCGCGTGAGAATAGCAAAAAAAATTTTTAATATCAACGCATCGTTTTAATATTTCTTTTCAAACTAGGGAGTAAACCATTGACCCGCACTACTGGACTATTTTCAGAATGGAAGAGTGTAGCCCGAATAGTAAGTGGATTGCGGAGATCCATATACTAAAAAAAATGCAAAACTGGTCAGAGAGATAATTAAACAACATATGGATAATTAATTAATTGGTTCTCGATCGTAATTTATCTTAATGATAGTATAAGTATTTATTCGCGGCGAGTTGAGACACATGGATAGTTGAGAAAACTGGATACATCTTGAATATGTATTTAGAGAAATTGGGGAGTGATAGATAATCCGAGGACTACATCATTGACCTGTACTACTGGGATATCGCCTATGGCTCTTGGCAAGGTATTACCGTCGCAGAAGGCAATCAGAAGAACTGCATGCAATAATGGCTGCCTCGCGTTTCTCGCGACGGTTCGGCTGGCTCGCAGGATCCGCGTCGCGACATAAACAATTCCATTTCGGTATTGGACGGCGACTTCTCTTTTATTCACGGGGAAATGATCGTTCGTTATCGATCGGGTATCGGCCTTCCGCGTGTCTAGCCTTCCGCGAAACGAACACGATACGCCGGAAATTCCCGTGGCGACACACACACACACACACGTACACGCGACACGTCCGCAGGCGCACACGTACACGTTCCCTTTGGCCCCATATCGCTCTGAATCCTATCTGGAGTAATGAAAACGTTTCGCGACGGCATCGACGTCGCCGGATCGATTATCAATCGAAGGGAGTGGGAATATCAGGGGTGTTCGGTTGCCAAAGCTTGGCCGCGTGTGCTACGAAAGAGAAAGAGAAAGAGAGAGCGAATTCGTCCGGAAAACGAATCGTTGCCGGGGCTGATACGGTGGATCGGGGCGAATCGTTCGAGTCAAATGCAGCCTCGGGACCCTAGAAAGACGGTCTCGCATTCTTTCTTCTCGACCGATCGATCGCAGCAGAGACGGACGAGCCTTTGAGCCGCGAGACTCCTTTCAGACGCGCAGCTTTCACCGTCGGAAGATCGGTAAGCCGGCCGCCTGAAAATCGATCGAAACGAGACCAGTCCCTCCACGGGAAATCTGAATTCCAGCGGGCAAAAGTTCTGCGGGACACATTGTCCGTTCACAAATCTCTACAGTTCCTTGAAAGCTTAATTATTTTCCAACCTTCAGAGAAGCTAGAATATTTCAGAATTTTAATCGACCAATCGTTGACTCATACTACTGGAATGTTCTCCGAATTAATCAATAAAGCGCTGTAAATTTTACGAATTCGTAGTACAGTATTAAACCGATCACAAAAAAGAAATCGTTTCATGCTAATCTGTTTGTTGGTTCTCTCAAATCTGGTGTGGAAATGTGTCCATTGCACGTAAAAAAAAAGTTGGAATTCTTAGTTCATTATAAATTCAATTCGTAGACCAGGTAGTCAAGGTCATAAAACGACCTCATCTGCCTTGCACATTTTCTTTCTTGAACACTTGTCCTTGAACATTGAACATTGTCACGCCTCTTTTTTGAAACGCACAGTTTTTCATCGTGTTCAGTAGCAAGTCAGTTCATCTCTAGCCTTGACACATGTATCACCAACTTTAGTTATCTTGTAAATTCGACAGTGTTAAATAAATTTAGAGTCTATTTTTGTAAAAAGTGCAAGTTCATTTAATAATATGCTTTCCATCCGATAGATGGTAAGGAATCAGTTAATTCGCGTTCTCATATAATTTGAGTTAAAGATTAACGACCTTCAGCGACGTCATCCTAAATCAACGACGATCTAATCGAACAAATGATTGATTTAAATTACTAGAATATTTTCGACTGTTCCCTTGGTTGCACGTTCGAAACACATAGACACGCGGTGCTCGAACGTCCAGGAACCATAATTTCAGAGTGTCTCGCGTAGTTTGAATAGATCGCGGAGCGGCAGTAGCGGTTGCTCGGCTGGCAAAAAGCGTGAACGTCCTTGAGAAACATGCAGATATCGACATAGATGACACACGAGAAATAGACGACGCGGGGGCAGGCAAAGTCGATTACAGCGACAGGGGGAGAAAAATGGTGCATAGTTCGACGGGAAGAGCTCGGTCTCTCGCGAGAAGCAAAGAAATTCCTCGGGAACGATATTACCCGGGTATCAGGCGCGCTCCGCTCGATTGTCCTCGCAACTCGGCGGCAAGAAGCGTTTACAGGGCCGCGAATAAACGTTTACAGCGTATAAAACCGGGACTCGGGAGCGAGAGAGATAGAAGGGGAGAGGAGGGAGCGATTCCGGCGATAATCTTACGGGCCGCGCAGCCCCGGAACGAAACGATAAAGAGCCCCGTGAATAAAATTTTCGATTTTCACCGGTGTACATCGAGCGCGTCCCACGGCTTATCGATTCCTAATTCGCGGACGTGTAAGAGTCACAAAGGATCCTAGTAACCGTGGCCCATGCGGGTCGCAGCAGGGTAACGTGTACTAGTCAGGGGCGTAGTTCATGATTACGCTGCGGACGTGACTTCAGGCTGTTTCACCACGTTTTTATTAGCTTGCTTTCTTGTTTGTCTGTTCGGTGACAAATTTTGCAACTTGATTTTAAACTAACTTCCTGATGAGCTGGAGACTTGAAATTAGATACATGGCTCAGAACTGGATGACAATGCATTATTAAAATTTTTTTTTTAAAAGTCTTACCGTTCCGGTGAAAATAACAATTCAATATTTACCTTTTCATCACCCCGCGAATACGTCATCGCGTTCAGTGATCCCCAATTCGCTCGACAACCCTCTCTACTTTGCTATGCGTGCGCACTCTGACTCGTCCCTACTCCACGGACCCATTTCGCTCCGACGCGCGAACCATCGGTAGTGTAGTACATCATCGCGAGACGATCGTGACCGGTAGTGCATCATCGCTTTGTTTACCAAGTGAAATTTGCAGTAAGCTTAGTGAGTATATAAAGTATTAATAAAGAGTGATACAAGTATTAACACAAGACGAAAAAGCAGAAAATAATTATTTAAATAAAAATAAATTTTTTAAAATACCACGTTTTTAAAAACGGACTAAAAAGTATAAAATAATTTTTCCTAGTGCCATACAGATTCCTAATCTCGTACAGATAGTCCTGAAAATTTGTGATTGTGAATTTGGAATAGCTGTGAAAATACTTGTGAGATTTCAAACGAAAAACGTGGAGCGCAAAATGCATCAATTATCTATCGCATGCGCCCCATGTTTTTCGTTTGAAATCTCACAACTATTTTCACTACTATTCAAAATTCACAATCACAAATTTTCAGGACATTTCAGGAATTTTCAGGAATTTTCAGGATAAGGTTAGGAATCTGTATGGCACTAGGAAAAATTATTTTATACTTTTTAGTTCGTTTTTAATTTGAGATTTAGCGGAACTTTCTGTTTTATGATAATTTATTAGGGACTTCGTATTTTAGCTAAAGGTCTCAATAGCCATTGACGTACCGTAATACATCTGCAGACCATGTGTTAAGGATCAAGGGCCTTAGGTAGACAACGAGGACTCAAGGCGAGGGTACCTCCAGAAGTGGCCAGCTTCCCTCACCTTGTCGCCTCTTTAAGGGCGTGCGTTACTATTAAGTTAAGGTATGATTGGTTTATGGAAGTAACCGCCTACGATGCGGAAACGTATAAATGAACGCAGGAAAGTAGCAACGGGGTTGTCGTTATAGCACGCACGGAAGAATGTACATATTAAGTAAACGTTTCCTTTAAGCACATTACCAACACATTACCATTTTCTCGGACATTCTTACATTAGAATGAGACGGCACTAAGTGAGACTACAGTCGATTTGTCTCGGTAATCTCGCTCGGTGTATATATTAATAAGTAGATATAATGAGCAATGGACAGACGCGTTAAATCGGTATGTCATGCGCAGTTCGTCAATAAGTGAAACTCGGTACTTCGTGCACAGATACTTTAATAAATAAAGATCGCAACCCAATGACAGAGATATTGATAAGCAGAAATAACAAGCAATGGAGAAGCAACGGGTTTGTCGTTATAGCGCACACGAAAGACTGTACATGTTAAGTAAACGTTTCCTTTAAGCCCGACACATTACCATTTTCTCGGACATCCTTACAGACGCGAACCGAGAGGAGCAGTATGCGTGTTTGAGAATTCATGGTTGAACGGGTGTTGGGGAAGGCGAGCCTGCGGGTTCCCACGTGGCCCGTTTTGCGCTATTGTGGAGGTCAAGGAACCAAGGTGGATAAGCTGGGTAAAGGACAGAGGGAGACTCGACTTATGCGACGCGTTCGCACGATGCCGCGTCAATACTCGACACACTACTAACCCACTATGGAGAGCATGACTGCGAGCATATTACGGAATATCCTGGAATTTGCCGGCCTCTGGAGGAACGAGGACTCGATCACTGGATCCTATACATTCTGGTCCGGGTCAGGATTCGTAACTGGTCTGTTGGGTACGCGATGGCGCGTTTCAACCGCGGAAAAAATTTTCAAGAGATCGTAACCTAAACCTCCTCCGCGAGAGTCGGGCTATGAAAGATCATCGTGGGACTCGTTAATGGCGGAGCTTGGACCGTAAAATTAGGTATCGCGTGGGCGCGAAAGGTTAACCGGAAGGCAATCTAAGTCTCCGCAGGTTTCGAAACCCGACGGATTCAGCAGCCGAGAAATTGGAACGTCGCGGGGGATTAAAAATTCAAGTGGCACCAGGGCTCTCGGCGAGCACTCTGCTTTACCCCGAGCTAATTAATCGTAGGAGAATCGGTTTGAAAACATCGTCTCGCTAGATTACCCGCGAATCGTTCGAATATCGTCGGGCTATTCGACCGGACGACGTACTATCGCGAATGGGGCGTCGATCACTCGCTTGATGGATCATTTTAGCGGCCCTTTTGCCACGGTCGTTTGTCAAATCGACGCCCGTTCACTCTTCTCGGACCTTCGTACCCCACAGAGAACAGCTCCTACATAATAAAAAGAAAATTACCAAATGTGTGTGTGTTATCAGAAGATTGCAGATTTTATGTCCTTTTGGCAGAACTGCTGCGATTTTATCGGATTTTAGGACCTTCCTTCGTTTTGATAGCCAGGGTCAACATTGACCCTAGCTCCGTTGTCACTGATTTAACTAAACCTACCACCGCCGGTCAAATAACCGGTTTCAGATATTTAAGCTCACCATTATTGAAATTCTAATGGTCTTTCATGGGAATTGATTCAATAAATTTTTTTATTTCAGTATACATTATAATAAATATTGCACAAAATATAAATAAATTTTATCCTGTTATTTTTTATAATACAATACAAAGAATTAAATAACTACGTAGCTCCTGAATCATGCAATTAATGCGGACTATTTTTATTTTTCATGGTGTTCCGTAGGCTAGTTATTTGGTAATAACTTAATAACAGTATAACGTAATAAAAAAACAGACAGGAACAAATGAGGAGTGTAATGAATATAGTTGTAATATGAAACGTTCCGGCGAGCAATCAAGTTTTTATGTGAAGCAATCCGTTGTAACCATTTCACTTTTTAAAGTTTAATACGAAATTACACACCAGTGCTTATTAACCATTCGTGTTCCATTATATCCTGTCATTTCTGCACACGATCGTGCGCGCGGCCGCGTAAAATCTTCTCGTTCCAACAAATTTCAAACGGTAAATAGCATTAAAAGTTACTTCATTATGAAAAGGAAATTGACGGAGGACATCAGCGAGCTGCGGATTTTATGGAGTTATTTAACCAAGTTTGAAATAATAAAACATGCCGAATATTAACTATGGTAATGAATATTTCGGAGAGAATGGTACGCAGCGGTGTAATCTGCATTGTGAATTGTGTATTCTGTTAGGTCAATGCGATAAATTTCCAGTGGGTAGTATGCATCGAGCTGAAGCACTCGTGTTTGACCAATTTCGGGTTGTTCTACTTGGAACTTAAAATTCCATCGATTTACGCTTGTCTAATTGATTGTACCGTACACTGTTTAATGATTGTAGGAGAGTGAATAGCATTATTTTGTTTAGAAGGCTGTATACTGTATAGATATATTCTATCAGATTCTGTTGGGAGAAGTAATTAAGGTTTCTCCTGTGTAGCTTCAAAAGGCGATAACTCGGTTCGGGAACAACTTTATTGAACGAAGCAATCGTCGTTGCAATCTACAACCTTTCACCGACGTTCTACGAGCAATTTTATTCGACGATCATAAAGATCTCTGACCACACTGGCAAAGAAACGATGGAGAAAGGTTAACGTCTGACGTCTTTCCGCGAAATAAGCTATTTAGTTCATCGAACATGAGTCAGAAAAAAAGTGTCATTTACTTGGCTTCCGTTACTCGCAATTGCTAAAGAACATTTTTACGTTGTATGCTCCTCGGCCCTTCAGGGCTATTTTTTCGAGGTCCCAGGACTAGATCGAAGGGCCAGGCTATCGCATGGAAGTTTGCGCGAACGTTTCGTGCGCTGAATCGGGAATCAGAAGGTCCGGAATCCAGCAGCGTCGACCTTCGTTTTCCGAAGTTCGGATAGTTAAGCAAATAGTGGCGGCCGGCCTGGCTCAACTTTACGCGGCCACGAGTATATTATATAACTCTCTCTCTCTCTCACACACATACATTCACACGTCTAGTTCACTCCCTCTATCTCTCATTCTTTCGCTCTGGTGAATATACGATTCGTAGGAACGATCCACTGGCCAACTTCGGACAACTCCCGAGCCAACTAGAAACGACGCAATAAATACACGATATAATCCCAGAGATCCGAAATGGAACGTGCTTTTCCGTCGTTTCTGTCTCTCTCTCACACACTCTCTCTCTCTCTTCCTCGCTCCCAGTCTCTCGTTTCGCAGGCTCTTTAGATGGACCCCCCACCCCAGATCCGACACAATGTAACTACCACCACACACCTGTCATGTCCACCGAATATTTGTTCTGCCGACCGAGCTACACCCGCACGCGAAACTTCGTTACGTGCCGCGGATGTAGACCGCGGGACTTTGCGAAGCTGTTACGGCGACAGATGGGCAACCGTGACCGGAACTCGACCGCCGGAAGTATTTCTTCGGGTGTACGAGACCCACCTGCCGAATGGCATGCCCGTAAAACCAGGGTTCTTTAACGTCAGAACTGTCAGGAACCTCGAAACGAACCACCCCGGATTGCGTAGTTTATAGGCGACGATGAAAGCACCGGTCTCCTAAGCAGTACTAGCTTTCCATCGATTTTTAGAGTATTTCTGGGAACGGGGACTCCGGTCCACGAGTCCACACTATCTGTGAACTGGAATACATTGTTGTAATTCTCCACAGAAAATTGAACTCGCGAAATGATTCGATAGAGTGACGATGGGCATTCCATCTCTGCAGTTAAAATTGTGCCAAAATAGTAAAACAAATCGGACGATGATGTTTTAGGTCTCGTTGGAAGGAGAACACTCCATTTTTCAAATCTTCGGTGGATTCTGTCGCGAAAAAAATTTTTTCATCTCCCAGAATATTTTGAATCCGTGAAATGGTTGGATCCAGCAACGTACATCTACACTGCTAAATGATGTCACGATGTTAATAAAAATTGTACATCAATTTTCAAAATACGATTGTAAAGAGGAGATTCCGATCTTGAAATCCACACTGATTTTTCAAATCCTCGGTGGATTCTGTCGCGAAAAATTTTTTTTCATTTCCCCAGAATATTTTGAATCAGTGAAATGGTTGGATCCAGCAACGTACATCTATACTACTAAATGATGTCACTATATGTTAATAAAAATTGTACATCAATTTTCAAGATACGATTATAAAGAGGAGATTTCAATCTTGAAATCCACATTGATTTGAATCGCGACGGGAATTGATTCCGCCGCGTAGACATTTTCTCACAGAATTCTTTCTTACGACCCAAATTAACGAACTTAGCCGGAAATCTATGACCAGCTCGGGTCTACAAGAGGTCCTCCTGATTCGTACTAAAAACGATCTAGAATATTTTGAATCCGTGAAATGGTTAGGTCCAGCGACGTACATCTACACTGCTAAATGATGTCACGATGTTAATAAAAATTGTACATCAATTTTCAAAATACGATTGTAAAGAGGAGATTGTGATCTTGAAATCCACATTGATTTGAATCGCGACGAGAATTGATTCCGCCGCATAGAGATTTTCTCACAGAATTCTTTCTTGCGACCCAAATTAACGAACTTAACCGGAAATCTGTGACCAGCTCGGGTCTACAAGAGGTCCGCCTGATTCGTGGTCGGGTAAACAAAGGTGCCTCGCAAATGAAGAGAAACTCTCGTGCCCGGGCCTGTTTGTCGAGCAAGGCCGGGTGTTATAGTGCACCGCGGAGACCTCGTATTTCTTAGATCCTCTCCTCGCGCTGGTTTGCCGAGCCTATCCCTTTTACGGAGCCCTTCGAGTAAAACCCGTAAATCCTCGTAAAAGCTATTTTTACGAGTTGATTGAAGTCGTTCCATTGGGAGGCTGGTTCTCCAACGGAATCCTAGCTGTTACTTCGGTTTCGAGGTCGAAACGGCGAACGTTTCTGCGGCGCGACGATACTCCGATGCGGGTACAAGACGCGACCCTCTTGCACACGCATCGCTATCCCACAAAAGGTACTGGGTAGTGCCAGCCGAGGAGTGGACACGTATGTCGGCGACAGTGGTTTTCGATCCACGGGTCGTTTAAGTGCGTCGAATCGTGACGAAATCGACTGTTGGGAACTCGATTAGCGACGGAAGACCGCGGCCGCGGAATAATTGCTAATCAAGCTCGCGTAGCCGCTGCGCTGATCCGCCATGGGATGATAGTGTCTGCGAAACCCATTGTCCTGGTGGACGCTGGAATTAATTGCCACTCGGAGACCCTTCGCTGCAACCGTTCCGATAGATGGAATGCTTTTCTGACCTCCCTTTCCGAAAATCTCTATTTACTCGTTTGATTGGACAGTTCAATAAAGCCCGCCTAAATTACCACCAGCTTAAAACCCAGAGTACCTTATGAATCTTTCTTCGATTCTTTGTACCAAAAGATTGCGGGGACTCGAATTATTTTGTCCCGATTGTAAGGATGTCCGAGAAAATGGTAATGTGTCGGGCTGAAAGGAAAGGTTTACTTAACCCTTTGGCCTATAACCACGAGTCTGACTCGTGGTAAAGAATTTGTGCCATAAGCGAAAACCACGAGTCTGACTCGTGGTAAAGAATTTGTGCCATAAACGAAAACAATGAGTCTGACTCGTGGTAAATCTTTTGTGTCATAAAGTCGCTATGCACTCAAGCCCTTCCCGCACTCGATTTAGTGCATGTGGTCAACGGGTCGGGCCCCTCGCGCTAAAAGTATACATTTTTCGCCAGTTCGGGTACACGGTTAAACAGTTGAATGTCACGGCGCGCGACCGACTTTCTTGTTTACTATAGCTCGCGCAATTGGCAGATATTGTGTAGGCCAAGGGGTTAATATGTACAGTCTTTCGTGCGCGCTACAACGACAACCCCGTTGCTTCTTTGCTGTGTTCATTTATTCGTTTCCGCATCGTAGGCGGTTACTTCCGCAAACCAATCATATCTTAAATTAAAACTAACGCACGCCCTTAAAGAGGCGACAAGGTGAGGGAAGCTGGCCACTTCTGGAGGTACCCTCGCCTTGAGTCCTCGTTGCCTACCTAAGGCCCTTGATCTTTAACACATGGTCTGTAGATGTATTACGGTACGTCAATGGCTTGAGCCAAGAACATGAGTAGTTTAATACTTTAATTTAGTTTCAGGGTGTCCCAAAATTCGTGTACTTCCTGGAAATGGGAGGTTCCTTGGGTCATTTGAAGCGACATTTTCTTTTACAAAAATGACGCCAGCGGCTTTGTTTAGGAGTTATTAACAAAAAACACAGACCAATCAGAGCGTGGCTAGAGCAAACGGAGTCCGACTCAACGACAGGTCCCGCTTAGCGTGGCGGCGCCATTGACCGAGCCAGAATCAATCCGCTATAGCCGCACTCTGATTGGTCCGTGTTTTTCGTTAATAACTCCTAAACAAAGCCGCCGACGTCATTTTTGTAAAGGAAAATGTCGCTTCAAATGACCCAAGGAACCTCCCATTTCCGGGAAGTACACGAATTTTGATATGAACTCACGTGGAGAGGAAAAATACTACACTAGTTAAGACAAGAACATGTGTGATATTAGTTACCTCCCTTCTTCTTTGAATGCGAAAAGCGGGTCGAGAAGAAGTGGAAATAACAATTTAGTTTGCCAGCGGGGACTTGGAGTTTTCTAAGTCCTGAGGTGAGGAGATTTTTACGGTCTTGTACCGGTTAAACTCCTCATCTTAAAAAAAAGGTACGTCAATGGCTATTGAGACCTTTAGCTAAAATTCGAAGTCCCTAATAAATTATCATAAAACAGAAAGTTCCGCTAAATCTGAAAAGTAGCCTGATGTCGCGTCCGCACCGTAATCATAAACTACGCCCCTGACTAGTACACGTTACCCTGCTGCGACCCACATGGGCCACAGTTACTAGGATCCTTTGTGGCTCTTACACGATATCAAATCAGCATCTACGTTAAGATGAAAATCAATCACCCCTATGAAACGACACCGTAAAACTTGACGCATGATTTTTCCCAGCCATTTGAATGCTACTCGAACGAGAACAGCCCACTGGATCTGAATTTGCGTTGCAGGATTTTCGTCCACCGAGTCCCCGGGGCAACGGAATAAAGCCGGGAACGCGTAATTTTCGCGCGTGCAGAAGAACGCGAGCCATAAACGGGGCCCGAGCACTCCTGCGATCAATGAAGCAGCCCGGCGCTCGGCTGATTCGTAATAAAAGCTTCTCGCAGTGCGCTTAATTAAACGCGAACAAGCTCTGGAATCGCGGTGTCCACGGTCCGGGGCTTTTACGATGAACGTGTCGGGACCCGCCGCGACCCGACAGACCCTCTTGCAACGGGTTTTACGCGGTTACCCGACACGTAATTCCATCAAACGTCCCGCAGTCCTGGTCGGCGGACAACATAGTGCTCGATGCTCGCGCCATGGACCTCTGGAACCATGAAACACCTGGAAATACCTGTCGTATCAACTTAGGATAACTTCGGCGCCTTCCGTCTGACCAGGCTACGGTATATACTACTGCTTTACCTTGCTGGATAGCAGCGGAATTAGGGTTGCTCGTCCCTTGTCTCCGATACTCGGGTACTCTAATTCTTGTGGCGATAGTTGCAAAATTTTATTTGTGCTTTCATGGCTTCAATGTATTTCTTCTTCCAATAATTTTTTATTTGTATGACAGATACTTGGTCTCCGCAGGGTTTCAAGTTCATACATCAATCTCCCTCTCTTTCCACTCTCATTATCACCTAATTGCAGCCTATTTCAGCCAATTTCAGCGGGACTGTTTTTATGGTGGGTTCCGAACCACCTTGGGCACCACAGTATTTAGATAGCACATGGAATATTTCCAGAGGTGCCAGCGCACAGCGGGCCAGATAGTATAAGTAGGAGGAAAAAAGTCCGAAACTAAAGGTAAAAAAATGTAAAAATTCGTGAATATTTTATATACTATACATTTTCTTGAGACGTAAATTCACCTCTGGTATTAGTGTTATCAACAATAAAATAAATGACGAAGTCAAATGCTGCGTTGCGTTGGTTTACGTTTCTTGAACGTTTGCTGCAAAATATTGAGTATCAGAATATGTGTTGTGATTATTCAGCTATTATCAAAGACTTTTATATTCATAATAACAGTCAACGACCATGGCCTCGCTGCAAACATCGGTTCCCGTGCTTTCCATAGGCAGGTTTTTTAGAACGCTGTGTCTCATCACAGAATTATCTAAAATAAATAATATTTTTGATTTGGGAGCTTTGAAGAGTTGTTACTTTGTAGGAAAAAAATTTTTTTCAATATATTGAAGTTGAAATTTGAATTTTGGCCACGAAAACGGGGTCTCCAGACCACTGTGCGGCGGTGGGATCCGCTACCACGGCATCCGCAGTCGCGCGCTCTACTCACTGAGCCACTGCGCGCCCTATAATTTTTTATTTGACTTAGTCGAGTTTACTGATTTTACTAATATAATTTAAAGATTCACCCAAAGGCCCTTTAACATTGTCGAAAGCATCCGTTCTAATGCTTCAACGTAAATTCCCGTGGACACATTCGCCGCACCGCGGGCCGCAGTTCCTATCGAGTGAAAAGAGCGGAAAGATAATGACCCGTCCGCTGAATAATGAAGAAAGCAATAGAGGATCGCCGGTGAGTGATTCGGGAAATTCGATCGTTACCGCGAAACAAAACGAGCCGGCCGTTCCATACTACTCCTGGACAAAAGAACGTCGGGGGTTGGAGCAGAGGGGTGGCTCGAGGCGTTCCTCGATCTGCGATCGGAAAGGGGATACTCTTCCTTCCTGGCTGGCATGAAATACGAACGACAAACGGCACGGCTTCGGGGCCAGGCCAGGCCAGGCATTCCCAGCTGAAAATTCATTAGAAGGCACGCGAGAGAATCTGGAGCGTCGCGTCGCCTCGCGTCGCGCCGGGGCATCGCAACAAATCGATTCTTCCAATTACAGTTGGAATCGACCGGACCTATTTCCCAGTCCCCAGGCTTTCTCTATCCCTGGCTGTTCTCACTCACCCTCCCCCTGTTTCTCTCTCTCCATCGTACTTCTCTCTAAACACGACCTACACATTTATCTGTTCGCTCGACCGTTCGCTGCTGTATCTCCCTATTTATCTTCTGCTTCCCTTGTCTCGAAAGAGAGAGAACATGAAAGTGCTAGAGAATAAGAGAGAGGTAAATAGAGAGAGAGAGAGTGGAAGCTAGAAAATTAGAGAGACTAGACAGACAGAGAGAGAGAGAGAGCTTTTGTAGTTGGAGAACAGGACGATCCGCGGATAACACAGTCAGGCGAACGAGCATGTAATTAATAGCCCCGAATGGAACCAGGGAGAAAGACGAAACTGCGCTGGTTCCGGGCCTAAGGAGAGAACGTCTCGAGTTTAGGGGATAAGCCGGCCGTGCCTGATTCGAGTATGCTTAACCCTCTGGAGCCGGACGTTATTGATGACTTTGTGTGGGCGGCGCAGTACCCCACAGCCCATTCAGATCCACGGCTATCAATTTTTCTTGATTGATCTTGATCAACGCCGGATGCTCCGATCCCTTTAGTGGACTTTGCAGGAATAATTGGCTTGTTGGATGCCCGATGATTGGTCGAGTTGGAACCGAACTCGGAATCGTTCGGGGAGATTAGGAATGGCTGTTCAGATTACCCGCTTCTGGTCGTAAACAATTATAATTGTACTTGTTTTCGTTTTGTTTTTAGATAGATGCTTCTATACGGCTTGTACCGTATCGTATAGCATAAGCAAGACTCGAATTCATTGTTAATTCGTTCACTATTTTTGGGATTGGTAGAGCAGGACAAACGTCAGACTGACAGAACCAGTTTTGCTAATAGACAGAACACCGGTCTGTTCCTGAGATCTAAAAATGTCCTCGGAGGTGGGTAGAAGAATTTTAGGACCCGAGACGACGTCAATTCTGCAGGAACTGAAAGTGTCCATATCAGTTACCAGGATAGCTTTGAAAATTGTGAACGATGTCAAACCAATTCAGACGATAAACGTCAACAGTGGTTAGAACAATTTCTACGATTTTCAGTTTTGTCTAATAGCCGCCGGGACAATATTTGGAACGTGAAATAGCGTGTATCGAGTACTCTGCAGCTCTGCGTATAAACATTGACACTGCGAATTCTGTAATTAAAAATTACATGTACCAGAGTCCGCAAAAACCTCGATTCGATTAATCCAGCAATTCACGTGCGAACCACAGTGTGTGCGACAACCACAATTCTGAAATATCGAACTTCGACGATCATCCGAGGTTGCAAAAAAAAAGCTCTCTCCATGTACTCGCCGCGGCGGTGCGAAGGTCACGGTAGAAAATGTATTTCAAGAGAATCTCTGGCAAGGCCGTGGAAGAGTTGCCCGAGTATCCGCAAGAATCGACGTGGGGATGGGCGGTTAGGGGGAGAGAGGGTTGGAGGGAGAGAAGGTTGGAGGGAGGGGTTGGGAAGGGGTCGGGAAGGGGTTGTCGAGCGAGTCGGGTGTGAAAGCAGCTGCTCGGAACGATGACAACGGGGCGGCTTGTGTGTGTCAACGGTGCTACCTGGTTGCACCGGGTCTCACGGTGCTTGTGTAAAGCACGCCGGGAGGATAACGAGTCTTCCACTAATTCTTCAACGGAGTCGGAGTCGGACTTGACGAGAAATTCGACGCCTCTCGATGCGACGTTCGTTACACGGAGAACAGTGTCGTCGTCGCATCGTGTCCTATTTTATTCCGACGATCTTGTTACACCGTTCGAAAACTTTCGCAACAAAGCGCGAAACATTTCGCTCGCTTTTACAATCCCTGTAACTTTGTCATCGTCCTTTACGATCAACGGAACCACCCACCCCCCTCCCTAGACTTCGGCAGCTCTAAAAACTGGAGACAGTTCGGAGTTCGACACGGTGTCATTTCGTGCGGGGTTCGGAGACGTTGAACTGTAAGAATAAAATTCCAACTTCACTTCTCATTTCATTGGTATCGGCAAACTGAATCAAAAGGGTTAGACATCGCTGTCCCTCGGAGTCACTGAATATTATTACACAATAATTCGAAACAATTCTGTTCACTTTAAAAGGTCTTTACTCTAAAATTATACAGGGTGGTTTACCTAAGTAAGGCGGTTCAAAAAATATTTTCTGTATTATTTGAATGGTTTGAAGGAATCGTTATATTGCAAACAATATTTTTTCCGAAGATCATTTTCTTCGAAGTTATTAATGTTATTGGTGTCTTTTGATGCATAACTACATCTTTTTTTAGTTGCACCGTGTAGCTGATCAAAAAATACATTCAATATGTAGAGTAACATGACCATGAAATGACCTTGATACTTCGAAAATTGGGTCCTTTGCTGGTAAGCCACTAACTATCTCTTCAGTTATTGTGAAGCAAAAAATATTTGTTTCGTAACGTGCGTGATGTCAATGGATAAAATCTGTAGAAATTTTTCTAAAGTCATAACTTATTTTCAATTCGGTGTTTTTTGACTGATCAAAAATACTTTGATATACATGCCTTGAATGACTTTGAATGTTGCCGGCAACATTCAAAGTCATTCAAGGCATGTATATCAAAGTATTTTTGATCAGTCAAAAAACACCGAATTAGAAATAAGTTATGACCTTAGAAAAATTCTTACAGATTTTATCCATTGACATCACGCACGTTACGAAACATATTTTTTGCTTCACAATAACTGAAGAGATAGTTAGTGGCTTACCAGCAAAGGACCCAATTTTCGAAGTATCAAGGTCATTTCATGGTCATGTTACTCTACATATTTGAATGTATTTTTTGATCAGCTACACGGTGCAACTAAAAAAAGATGTAGTTATGCATCAAAAGACACCAATGACATTAATAACTTTTTTGTTCCTTCACATCATTCAAATACTACACAAAATGTTTTTTGTATTCCCACAATTAGAGAAGATATTTAGATGGCCTCACTTAGGTGGACCACCCTATATAGAGGAAAATACTCGAACCGCAGCCTCGAAAATGAGCAGAAGAGGGAATCGAAGCGAATCTTGCGACAAGGACACGCCGCCCACGCACGTTGCCTACACAACTCCCCGAATTCCCGAAGCTGCTAATTGCGAGTTGCTCGGCCGCCATTCCCCTCCGACGTGCACTTCCGTTATTATTCGAGTGTGTTTCGACGTGGCGCGGGCCAAGGGTTTTCAGGAGAGAGAAAAATAAAAGCGCGACCCTAGGTGTTTTCCAGGGGCGAAAAACTGCGAGAGCCGGAAGGAGGATCCGGGTCGCAGTGGGCTGAGCGTTTTTCGCGATGTACGGATGCTCGAAAAAAAACTGGGTCGAATATCCGTGGCCCTGGGTTTTCTAAAGCCGAGGCTCCGCGGCGTTTCGACCCGCGCTACTTTCCAGGAAAGAGGTTCGAGCGCTAATTAAAGGGGCCGCCTCCAAGTTCGGGGTGCTTGTCTCGCGTAATCTTACACCGTAGCGCGTCCTTCGTGCTACTTTCAATTCTGTGTCTCATTTAGTTCGCAGACCCGTCGGTTTCGGTTCTATTGAATTTAAAGAAAAAAATTCTAGATTGATTTCTACGCACCGTTGGAAAGGGGAAACTCCATTCTTTATGTTTGTCGTCATTTTGAAAAATGTTTCAACGCTCCCAGACAATTTTAAACTTGTACATTTATTCAAATCGAGTGATGCAAAATTTACAGCCAGTAGACACCTCTTGCCTAAATGATATCAATCAATATCGCTTCGAGTTTGAAAACGTTAAAGCAATTGACGGAGAAAATAATTTCAACAATTATTAGTAGAAACGATTCATACGATTAAACATCCTAGCGTAAACCTTAGGTATGAAACACCTACGATTCAAGAATATTAAGCAACATTACTGAACCAGTAATGCATTATGATGAATCACTTTCTAACATTATTATTTATCCTAGAACTTGTCAATTGTACAACATCTGAAACAGTTGTTTCTATTTATGACTTGGTCAATATTGCTTGTTTTCTTAGATTACCTTAGCAGATATATCTTAATTTACAGGGTGTCCCAAAATTCGTGTACTTCCCGGAAATGGGAGGTTCCTTGGGTCATTTGAAGCGACATTTTCCTTTACAAAAATGACGCTAGCAGCTTTGTTTCGGAGTTATTAACAAAAAACACGGACCAATCAGAGCGCGGCTAGAGCAAACGGAGTCCGACTCAGCGACAGGTCCCGCTTAGCGTGGCGGCGCCATTGGCCGAGCCAGAATCAATCCGCTGTAGCCGCGCTCTGATTGGTCTGTGTATTTTGTTAATAACTCCTAAATAAAGCCGCTGGCGACATTTTTGTAAAGGAAAATGTCACTTCAAATGACCCAAGGAACCTCCCATTTCCGGGAAGTACACGAATTTTGGGACACCCTGCATAATAGAATATATCTTAGCAGATATACAGTTGTAGTGTTGGTTAGTGATTGGTTAGGTTGATCTATTGATCTCTGATTGGTTCTTTTCCCTATATACCTCGTGTCTGTACCTCAGTAACTTGTGTAATGACGTAGTAACAACATGTATTACAAATTTCAATTTCTATATTAAGAATTTCATACAGCAAGTGAGTATTAAAATACAGAATCTTGATAATGTAGTACAATCTGATTTTATTATAACATCTTTCACCGTTAGAATTTCAGACGCAGTTTTTCGTCCTTTCTTGAGAATGTTCCACACAAGGATCGAAACGTTGAAAATTTAAATTAATTTGTAAAATTGCTTTATAGTATTGATTTGATCGAACCGTTGCGCCGAAATCATTAATATTTTTCCTGGGATATCAATATCGTTGTAAAAATCATAGAGCGATGTATGAGGCGTCATTCTTAAAGGGGAGACTCTAATCTACAAGTCTGAAACAAAATTTGTTCATCTGCTTAGAGACTTTTGAATTTTCAAAATGATGGAATCCATTCCTGAGAGGTATGAAGCCTTAAATAATGCATGGCCAGTCTTGACCCATCTTCAGCGTCAAGAAACGCCGCTCAGAGATTCCGGCAAGTACAAAACCGCCCAAACGTGTTTTCCCCAAACTAGATTCATAGAATTTCCGAAAGCACCGGCCTCCATATTACCTTTCTCCCCTGACAGGAGACAACGGAGTCGGATAGCGGTCGTGGGAGGGTTGTTTCTGGGTTGCATGGACCACAAAAATTCCATCTGCGCCGAGACGAGTTCCATTATGATCGTGGCGTGACATCAGGGTGCATCGGTGTATCGGGGTTTGCGGAATGGGCGGCTCGCAGCGGGCCGGAAACGATTTGAAACGGTTTGAAACGGTTGTGTCTCGCCGCGATCGAGTTACAGAGAGCTCTCGTGACGATAGACAGTGAGTAGAAACGAGAGGGATCGCGGGAAGCCCCGCGGGAGCTGAAAATCAGAGAAAGAGAGAGAGAGAGAGAGAGTGGGTCTGTTTCGTGCTGTCGCGAGGACTCGATTTTTCCGTGGAAACGGCGCCCGCTGTCTTTTCCAGGCAATTTGCATCGATCGGCCCGTGTCTCGATGACTCTTTATCAATCGGTTTATTGGGATTCCCTCGGTTGAATCGAGGCCGTCGTTATTTACAGCGCCGGGCAAAAACGAAATAAACGAGGCCACCCGTCGCGTTTCTTCCCCGGCGCTCTCTGTTGCGGTATTGTATCGAGCGACAGCTTCGGGCTACATCGCTGCTCTATATTTCTGCTGTTAGCCTGAATCGTAAGCGTCTTTCTTCTTTTTTGACATCTCCCTCTCTCTCTCTCTCTCTCTCTCTCACTCTCTCCCTCTTTCCCCGTGGACGTACGAGACACTTGACTTTCTCGCCGATCCTGAATTACTGTCAGACTCGATGCGATATTTTCCCCGCGGATACCACTTTTCCCCCAAGTCCTGTCAAGGTGCAGATCCCTCGGAGAAGTTTGACAACTCGTCCTTCAAGATTTCTCGCGGATCCATCGAACAGAGAGATATTGTGTTTGAGTTGCCTTCGGGGAGTTAGTAGACGGCGCACTTTATTCGAAAATTTCATTCGACAGTGAAAAGCCTGAATCGAGAACGTGTGGAATAGATATGTCGATGGAAAGTGTAGGGAATATAGCATTGGGTGTGAAGGCAAATTAGGTTCGAGTTAGATCTAGACGTCAGTGATAATGGAATGTAGACTGAACGTGAGATTTCAGGCCCTGTTAATTTAATTCCTGTTAGGCCCAGTTTCATTACACTCAATTCGTAAAGAACGGTTACAGACACATCCTACGTTTCCTTAAAGTCCAATGGACCTGCCAGGCGAAACGCATCCAACAGTAGGAAGCATTCAGTCCCCAGTTTCCACAAACTAAAGACACACAGCTCCCACGAAACGCCGTGAATGTATAGGTGAATAGCGAGCCGTCTGTGGCGCAGATGAGCCAGCAAGCGGTCCATATTCATGAGGTGATAAGCTAAGTTCCTTCGGTCACCTGCGCCACGTCTTTATCAAAGATACGCGTGTGTCTGGAATGCTAAATACTAACGTCCCGACAATGATCAAGCAACTAATATTTTCTAAAAATTAATTCATTGTGTTGTACCTAGAGCCTCGCGAAAAATAGAGAGAATCACTTTAATGTGATCAGTTCAGAAGGTGGTGGAGGATTGCTCAAGAATGGCATCTCTTGCATGGGGAATTCGGTTGAATGAACGGTATTTGAGTTATCAAAGTCGAGATTTTTGTAGGAAGGCTCACTAGAGAAACATATATATTTTCATAGCCACAATAGACAATAAATTTCAGCGTATCAGGCAGTGTATGCTGCTTGATATAACCGATAGAGTTAAATTCGCTACCTGGAGAGTTAAAAGAAGTGCAAATTAACCCTCATCCACACTACGTGGTACCCGGGTACCTATTTCAAATTCATTCACATAATATTCAATATTTTTCAATTGATATGTCCTTCATCTTTTGTGACATCTCAAATCTACTTGAGATGAACTAATATCCTTGGAATTAAACAAAAATTTTATACAACACACACACACAACATTTCACAAAAGAAACTCCCAAACCTTTTTTTCGCATTCGCTATGATGAGGGTACCCGGGTACCACAAGGCTCAAGTAGGCAAA
>CM052335.1:4882693-4899051 GCA_028455595.1 Lasioglossum vierecki | reverse complement strand
GTATAGGATCTAATTTGCCTACTTGAGCCTCGTGGTACCCGGGTACCTATTTCAAATTCATTCACATAATATTCAATATTTTTCAATTGATATGTCCTTCATCTTTTGTGACATCTCAAATCTACTTGAGATGAACTAATATCCTTGGAATTAAACAAAAATTTTATACAACACACACACACAACATTTCACAAAAGAAACTCCCAAACCTTTTTTTCGCATTCGCTATGATGAGGGTACCCGGGTACCACAAGGCTCAAGTAGGCAAATTAGATCCTATACAATTGTGATTTATAGTACAACTATTTCTCAGTACAAATTTCAAAGCTCGATAGTAGCGAAGACGTGCCATAAAAAATCTCCAGGTCATGCGGGCCAGCTATTAGGTATATGCATGAACCTAAGGTAGATGGACCCGTCACGGACCAAGGGCCCTCGCTGGGGCCTGGTATCGACGATGACGCTACAACAGTATGCAGCAACCTATATGGGTACCCGGGTACCTCTTCATGCAGAATCGTATAAAAAATTACCCGTGTGGATGAGGTTTAAGATACTCAACAACGCACGGACTCGCAAATGATCGGAAGTTTCAGAGTATGCCTCGCTAGACCTAATGCGTGCTGTTCGATCAACTTATTGGAATCTTGTGTGTTTTTCGCGGTAACGCACGTGCACACGTCGCTCACGAGATGACCTCCCGTGTCACCTGTACTGCTCCCGAACGTGTCAATTTGCTTACGTTTTGAAACGTCTCCAACGGCAAGCATACAAGGTGTTTACCAAACAAACATTTCACAAATAAATATTTACTCGCGGCGCACTGATTCGATCATTTATGAGAATGGAAAAGAAAAGGAAGGAGGTGTTTCGTCCTAGGCCCGCTAAGGACTCATCACAGTCAGACTATCTAGCGGGCCCTGCCTCATACACAGGATGCTAGAAGGCAATTTTGAAAACGTATTTATACTGAAAGGTGACATATCAGTAACTAGCGAGAAAGACTTTCTGAAGGTTTTGTTCACCTTGAGGACGGTGTCAGAACTAATCGTTCAAACTGTTTTGTCTACTTTTTTGGGACGGTGTCAGAAACGTGGGGACGAAACACCTTCTTCCTTTTCTTTTCCATTGACATAAATGATCGAACCAGTACGCCGCGAGTAAATATTTATACTATCATTAAGATAAATTACGATCGAGAACCAATTAATTAATAAACATTTCACAGCTTCCCAAGATAAACGAAATTATACTGTAGACTGAGCAAGCGATTTCAGGGGTACAGGCCGCGCAGTGCGGTGATAATAAAACGCATGGTGAGAATTTCATTTATGCAGATGCAGTCAATTATATCCTGTCTCCTTATTTGACACCAGCCCACACGGCTCTCTTTCCATCATTCTTCCCCGGAATTCCTCGGTATGTACGGAACCGTGGCGAGGTAGCACGTCTCGGGGCGAGATTAGTTATTAGATTACAAGGCCGGCTCGAGCTGCCCGGTAATGGAATAGCTATGGAAATGGGGAACAAAGATGGGCCCGAGAGCAGGAGTGTCGGACCAGAGAACCTTGTGGCAGACGTCGCAACAAACCCTTCTCTCCCGAACAAGCCCAGAACCAACCAAAACCCTTCGAGGTAGAGGGAGAGTGAAAGCCGGGTCTGCCACGATGTCTTAGTAGCTGTGCAACGTTGCGGCAAGACGTTTCCGCAGCCTGAGACACGGCTACCGACGTCTCAGCCGCCAGAATTCCTACGGATTTCGTGTCGTTCAATGATTAATCGCCTCCGGCTATCCGTGAGTGATTAATGGCTGCTCGCGATCGATAAGTAGACCGATTCAACGCCGACACTCTCCACGATCGTGCCACGATCACGACTAATGTAGACTGTCGCAGGGAAACGAGCCACGACTGTACTCTCGACTGTCAAACCTAAAGACGTGTTAGCTATACCGGGGCAGCGGTGACTGACGGGAACATCTCTGTAAAGGTGGGATCTCCTTTTCACGTCGCGTATTAAATATATTTTTTTTAGAAATTCACTCCTGAAATTAAGGATTCTCACTATTCCGTCGCGTAGGAACAGGACACACGGTTCTTTCGAACAATATTTATGGTGCGTTCGTGATTAGGAATCTTCCTCGAAGATTCGGTCTATTAAGGTCTTCCGATGGCCATTCTAGACATTGCCAGATGTATATTTTATCGCGTTTTTATTAGCTAGCTTTCTTGTTTGTCTGTTTGTCTGTTCGGTGACAAATGTTGCAATTGATTTTAAATTAACTTCCTGATGAGCTAGAGACTTGAAATTGGATACATGGCCCAGAACTGGATGACAATGCATTATTCAAAAATTTTTTTTTAATTCTTACCGTTTTTTCTGTATATATTAAGTACGATGTCGATAAGTACGGTGTCGAGTGACGGAACGTCTCTTTCACGAATCGTCTCTCTCTTTCTCAAAAACAGGCCTCCTTCAGAGCCATGGGAAAGAGAGCTAAACATTCTTGAGGACGCATTTTCTTCCTCATTGCGTACGGTCAGGAATTCGAATTCCAAATGGACAATTAAAATTTTCTTGTCGTCCAGTTTTCTCTCAGCTTTTGGACAACGCATCGGCCGTTGCATGGCGGTGTTACATTGTCCAGCGATCGGGACAATCGCGCTAAAGTCCGTGTATCATTTCTAAACCCCTTGCGTGCGCTAGCGTATAAGGCAGGACCTGCTAAAATTGCCTTACAGACGAGTCCACTAGCAGATCCGGGACGAAACGCTTCTTTTAATGTAACTCTTCCAATCCGATCAAATCATTGTCTTGCTATCACTTAATCCATTGAACTGACCACCCAAGATTAATTTGGCGGGTAGTAAAAACAATCGTACGAGAGCATTCTCGAGTTGACGTATCCGCAGTTCAAAACCGGTCTAAAGCTTTACAACCTTGAGTGGAATACGTCCGTGCGTCACCTGAGATTGTCCTCGGAAAAACATGACTGTTGAGGCCGTTTCACCCTTTTAAAATTCGAGGCGTCTTACATGCTAGATAGATCCGCGGGCGCGTTCTCATTGCACGCAAGTACGAACGAATTCGGCAGTCTTGTTTCGATCGCGACACCGAACGCTTCAAAGATAACCAATACCTCAATTACACGCTATTACGTATTTCGAATGTACTTTGAGCTCATTTGCGGAGCAACGTGTGCAAACAAACAAACACTATACGACGAACTGTACCAAGTACTTTTGATTTTTATAATCAACTGATACGAAGTTTTACGCGCTCTGAAAAGCACAAACAACGACAAAACACCGAATAATACGAACTAATGACGAGCAACATTACGCACACTCTGCCAGCTGCTCGACCCACCCCGAAATCGTAGGGACTCTGGTAGACGTATATAAAATCTACATCAGCATCGGTGCATCGTAATTCCGGGTACATTTTTTGGCGAATACCGGAAAAACTGAAACCGGTGTGTTTCTTTTTTAGTCGTAATTTCCCGAGGACACTCTCAAGTGACGTGCGGACGTATTCCTACTCAAGGTTGTAAGGCTTGAGCCCGGTTATGAAACTGCGGACACGTCGACTCGAGAATGACCCCGTACGACTGGATATTACCCGCCAAATTAATATTGGGTAACCGGTTCAATGGGTAAAGTGATAAGACAATAAATAGATTCGCATTGATTCGAAAGGAATACATTAAAGAAAACGTTTCGTCCCGGACCTGCGGACCGGTGGACTCGTCAGTAAGGCTGATCTAGCAGGTCCTGCCTTATACGCTAGCGCACGCAAGGGATTTAGAATTACAGCGCGGAATGTGGCGCGATTGTCCTGATCGTTGGACCACGTGATATCGCGATATAAATCTTTAACTATTACTTTAGATATTACGAATTTAGATATTGCTCGTCCGAGAGCTAGCAGAGAACTGTCTGCGTTTGAATTCTTGTTCGTTCGCGTTGAGGAAGAAAATGCATTGATTGGTTCCTGCCGAAAGTTGCAGTTACCAATCAGCGTCCTCAAAAATGTTTAGCTTTCTTTTCAATGGGAAAGAGAGAGACGTTCCGTCACTCGACACCGTACTTATCGGCCGAAACAGGACCCTTTTCCGCGACCGGGTTTATGGCACGCTGTAAACTTAGTCTATACAGAAAAATAGACATCTGGCGATGTCTAGAATGGTCACCTAAATACCCTAATTGACTGAATCTTCGAGGAACATTCTTAGTCACGAACGTACCATAAATATTGTCCGAAAGAACCACGTGTCCTGTTCCTACGCGACGGAACACGGTGGGATCGCGACCGAGACGCAAGAAGGTTCTTGCAGAAGCTCGTCACGGCACTCGGAAACCCCAGAACGTGTGTTTGTGGGTCGAAGCGTTCGTCTCTGCGGGAATTTTTGCCTTATCTCGTCGTACGTCGAGGGATTCGGTTCTGTGGCTGCGACGGAACGCGTCCGGAGGAAACGTGGGGTACGGTCTGCGTCCATGTGCCTTGCGGTTCAGATAGCGGGAAATTGAATTCTCGCCCTTGACACCGCACACCGTCGCGAACCGTTCCGACCCCGAACACGGTACTCCATCTTAGCCCGGTTTGCTGGGAAGCCGGGACGCGATCTCCATCCACGATCGAGATGAACGGATCCTCGATCCGAAGATTTCCGTTTTCCTCCCGCGATTTCCGGCCGAGGACACGCTCTGGATATTCGATTGGTCGATGCCGGATATTTTACGCTTCCACGCCGCACATGCCGGGTCAAGGGATTGATCTTCATTCCCGAGGAACTCGACTGAGAAGATCTCTTCTCTCCAGGGAGGGAGAGAGAGAGAGATGGACGATAAGAAAATTTTCGGGGAAATGATAGGAAAATACTTTCGCGAAAATGTTTTCGTTTGGACTGGGTCAGCATTGAACTAGTTCTCCATTGGACTAGATGCTGGGCTAGGATAGCTGGGTCGTTGATGGGACTTCATTTTGGACCGCGTTTGAGTTAGATTGAAATGCTGGATCTCTTGATCTAGGTCAGATCTTGATCTGGAGATAAAATCCGTTTATCACCGGTTATAAGATGGCGTGAAGAAGAGACTGTAGTTTGGAGGATTCTTTTAAAGATTAATGCGTCAACAAAAAATTTGGAAGCTAAGATGGACGTAATTATTTGTCGTTTGATTAATTCGGATATCTTAAGTAGTACCTGCGAAATTCACTTTTAAAGAAGTTATTAAGAAGTTGTTTATAGCCAAGTTAGCTTCAACAGTTGTTCAACAATAATGCAATTAAAATTTTTAGATAATTCTGTGGTACACTTCTAAGATGTGCCTGTAACATGTCCTTTACTTCAAATGTAAGTAGTACCTGCGAAATTCACTTTTAAAGAAGTTATTAAGAAGTTGTTTAGTCAAGTTAGCTTCAACAGTTGTTCAACAATAATGCAATTAAAATTTTTAGATAATTCTGTGGTACACTTCTAAGATGTGCCTGTAACATGTCCTTTACTTCACATGTATATTTCAAGTAGTCCCAAAGAAATTCCGTTCGAAAGTTAAACATTGCTGAATCTTCTCTGGCGCCAACAAAAAATGTTCTTGAGCCATCTTAGGGCATCCAAGAGGCATTCGTCGTCAGGAACGATTCAATTTGGCCGCAGGAACGTTTCCTCCGATACGCGACGTTCAACGGGACGAAACTCTTGACGCGTCCCGGACGAATTCCCGGTGCCGAATTTCCGCGGGGGCGTCTATCCGTCTCGTTTAGGCGGTTGAGAGGGAGAGCGAGAGAGAGAGAGAGAAAGAGAGAGCGCGCGCAGTCGGGGCTTGTCTCCGGGTCGGCACTTTACTTAATGCAATTAATGACTCACTTAAACGTCTTGCACTCTCCACCGCTGGTCCATCGTCGTTTCCCTTTAAATTGTACATTCCGCCGTTGCCGGGTTCGCCCCCCTCCCGAATTTCCGTCTGAATCGATAAGTCCCGACTGCCGCGGTCCTTTAGTTTCGTTGTTAACGAGTGTTCTACGGAGTAATTAGTGATTCATGAATTGCAAAACCGGAGTGCTGTCGACCTGGTACTGCCTCCTCGTCCTTCGGCCCTCTCCGAGGAACCCCTGAAGAATGCCTTCAGAGAGGAAAGGCGGGATCGATGCGAAAATAACCACGGATTAAATCGAAAAGCGTCCCGATCGTCGGAGCCTCTCGTCTTTTCCCGAGGCTGGAAGCCAAGTTTATTCGAGGTTCTCCTCGTCGTCTGTTTGGAACGGGAACGATATTGTCGCGGCAACTTTCCGGAAAGTTCAACGAATCCGAAACGATGACGGAGAATTCTCTTCTTCCCCAGCGAGAAATTCAGCCTCGCGAACCCTCAGTATTCTCGGGAACGATCCTTCCAGACGCCATAAGCGCGATACCGTCTTTCCAGAATTGTTTCACTCTCTTTCTCCCACTCCTTCTCTATCCGGCTCTCTGGATTCCTGTCTACGATATTGTTCCTGGCAGCGCGATAATATTTGCGTTATTACGACGCAACTCCGCGAAACAAACAAACGAGCGGCCGAAGAAACGCCTCTGCCTGCTTGATACTGCTCCGACGTTGTCGGAATGATCGCTGTCTCAGCAACTCTGCCCTACTTTTCGCGAGTTTCTGCATACCTTTCGCAACCGAGGCAGTTTCACGCAGTTCAGACGTTGAATACACACACTGTACCCAAACACGCTAATCTCGGAATGGTTTGCAGCCTTTCCTATGTAAACACATTCTCTTTCCCTACTGTTAATCGGCCACGTCAATCTCCAACCTTCCATTTTATTTTTTATCGTATCATCTATTAGCCGAAGCTGAATCGCGCTTGTTCCTTCTTGAGTTTTATTATCCACAATTTTTAAAGGTAATTCTAAGACTACCCCTAACCTGTAAGATTACAGGCATCATAAAAAGGGGACGAAAGAACAGGCAACTCGGAAAAGTGTCCCACAGCTGCGAAACACATGTTTTTCTATTATTTTTAAAATACCGTTGCTCAGCTAGCTACCTAGGTACTCTACCCCACCAATAATAGACAACCAATAGGATTTTCGCAACCCCCACTACGGTCAACCCCCACCATTTGTACAAGTTTTCCTTAAGCATTTCAGAGGAAAAAATAAACAGATATACTTTGACCACAACCGAGGTGTTTAACAAGTTTCTTTCGATATATCTCAACAAGGATCCGAGATCCTTGAACCTACGCTAAGTCGACTTCCAAGTTGTGAGATTTTTCAACGACCGAGCGACACCACAGCGCTTGTAATTATTTTCCCATTCCATTTTGCTCGTACATTGGTCACGCGGTACGAGAATAAATTTTAATATTTCCAATGTTATCGCAGGAAGTTATTCTGCAGCTGCGGGGATTGCAGTCGACGGCAAAGGGTTTTTATTTAGTTGAATCAACGATTTGAAATTATCGGTGGGATTTAATATGTTTTGTGTATATTAATTGTCGCGCACAAAGATACAACATGTGCGATTCTATTAAATCGTATTCGATTTAATTCAAACGAGTTCGATGGTTAAATACTTCGTTGCAATTAGACGGAATTATTTTGCGTTAACGCGTTATTAAACGCCAATAAAATTGTATCGAACAAATTTGAACGTCGTGCGTGGACATTCTTATGGAACGTTATGCACAATCAACGTGGATTAATCGTGGCGAAATTGTGCAATGCATGTAACTGGCCAAACATTATTTTCAAATGTCTATAGACTATTTTAAATCGGTATTTTATGAAGAATGGTGAACGAAAAAGTGCGAAGCCGTCTAAAATATTGGATAAATTGAGTAATCGTCGTGTAATCCTACTGGATTAAACTCGATACAATTGTCTGCTTCGAAAAGGACAGTTTTCATTCGCGAATATGCAGGAAATTTAATAAACTGTGCTATTCCCAATTTAAATAAATTGAATACAATGTCAGATACGTTATTAAGCTGATGTTTCAAGGAACTCTTTTCCTCCAGAATTTTTTTAGGTGATGCATAATGAATGCTTTTAAGAGACGGTCGTGTGCAGGCTGCAGAAAATCGTGAAATTCAAGTTGACGAGCATTAGACGGCGATCGATAGAAATATCCGGTAGAGAAGAAAAGAGAGACGATTCCGCGAGATATTTCGACACAATGGGGAGAAGAAGATTCGGCGAGAGGCCATCGTTCCTGAATGAACTTGGCGGCCGATGTTATGGCGATCGTATATCAAAGCGTTTCAGAAAGATAACAAGGTATTCGGATGCGCGGAAAAGGCGGAACGTGGCTAGTATATAAACAGGGAGAGCGAAGATGAAGAGAACACCTCGGCGCGGCGGAGCCAGTGAAGCGAGTGGATCCTTTGCATCATCCTGAAGACCATAAACGGGCCGCTCAGTTAACTCGACGGGTCCGGATGGATGCTGCATAAATTCTATTCGATACTGCGAACGTTCGTCTACTATTTCCATTTTAAAGGCTGATTTAAAATTTTTTCGTAGTGTTAATGGTCGAACGAAAATTTTGGAAAAAGCCTGTATAAAATGCAATAAAACTGTGCCCAGTATATCTACGTTATCTCATTGAAATATCTGAAGAAAATGCATATCGAAAATGAGATATTCGCTCGTGAAATCGGCTTCGCGAGAAGGAATAAAAATCTACAATTTTTTTTGGCCTGAATGATTCATCGAAAAAGAGGTAGAGGTGTTGATGGTCGAACGAAAATTTTGGAAAAAGCCTGTATAAAATGCACCAAAAATGTGCAGAAAATTCTGAAAATCTGAAGAAAATTCATATTGAATAATTATTTAAATAAAAATAAATTTTTAAAAATACCACGTTTTTAAAAACGGACTAAAAAGTATAAAATAATTTTTCCTAGTGTCATACAGATTCCTAACCTCGTACAGATAGTCCTGAAAATTTGTGATTACTACTTTTGGGTCCGTGGAGTGGGGACGAGTCAGAGTGCGCACGCATAGTAAAGTAGAGAGGGTTGTCGAGCGAATTGGGGATCACTGAACGCGATGACGTATTCGCGAGGGGATGAGAAGGTAAATATTTAATTATTATTTTCTCCAAAACGGTAAGACTTTTTAAAAAATTTTTTTTTTTTAATAATGCATTGTCATCCAGTTCTGAGCCATGTGTGCAATTTCAAGTCTCTAGGTCATCAGGAAGTTAGTATAAAATCAATTGCAAAATTTGCCACCGAACAAACAGATAGACAAACAAGAAAGCGAGCTAATAAGAACGTGGTAAAATGAGATATTCGCTCGTGAAATCGGCCTCGCTAGAGGGAATAAAAATCTACAATTTTTCTTAGCCTGAATGATTCATCGAAAAAGAGGTACCGCATGCTCGAAAGCGGAGGAACATAGTAGGTATATAAACAGACACAGGCGAAGATGAAAAGGGAACCACCGCGGGCTCAGTGGAGCGCGTGAATCCTTCGCATGATCCTGCTCAAGGCCATAAACAGCGTTTGCCCGACACGTCTGGAAAACTGCTGGAATTTTCGAGGATTCTATTACGGGCCGCTCGGTTTCCAAACTCCCTGTTAAACCCGGAATGGAATCGCCAAATGCCGAGGGACTTTCGTGATACGCGCGGCCTCTGCCCGATTGCACAATTTCCGCGGAGCTGGCTATCTGGCTGGCTGGATTTAAAACGAAATGTTTATTCGATCATTCGTTGCTCCCAGTCGACGCGGGACTAGATAACAATAGATTTTCCAAGGGGTGCTAAACACGCCATTTGCCCGAACGTATCACGTTCGAAATTTCCCATAGAATTTTCTACGACAGACACCTTGACATTTGATCAGACAGTTAATTGACTCGGATCACGTTGACAGTATTGTTGTATTCCGGATGAGGGTTAATAAACGTCTTTGGTTTAAGGTAACAAAACACAAGTTTATTAATAAAACTCCTCAACTTCTAAAGTTTGGACACGAAGTACGAGAAGCGCGTGACAAAGTACTCATTTGACGAGACAGAGAGACAGAGTTCTAGTCTGCACAGAGGTTGTACGAAAAAGAAGCCAGGATAAGTCTTTTGCGTGAGCTTAAATAGAAGTCCCTAAAAGGGAGAGGTAATTGCAATTCTGTGTGACTCAGGGTAGTGACCGGTCGAGGATCACTGTTGGGAACATATAACTTAGTCACTATTTATGATAAGTATATATCGTAAGTAAACTTATGATAAGTAAATAGTTTTCATACAACAGTATAGAAAATTGAGTGTCTAACGATTTAAATGGGCTTTACCCTGACTTGACACAGGTAGCCCAGGACGCTCAGGTTTTCTAATTGAAATAGCATTCAGCAGGAGTCACAACCGGAAGCCCCAATCACCAAAATTAGCCTGACAGTGTACCCATTGCGATTATTGTGGTTGGTTTGTCTAGCAGCAGCCGCAAAGAGCCGGGAATTGTTTACAATTCCGGCTGGTACGACGACGAAGAGACACCAGAACCCAGACGCCGCGCCGGTCGCTTCCAGTCAAAGAGCAAGTCTCGGATGCAGTCGGTCTCTCCGCCTGAAGACTATAATCTAAAACCAAGAGAGACAGAGAGAGAGGGAGAGAGAGACGCGCACACACCGGAGGGAACCGATGGTGGAACCTCGAGACTCGTCTTCGAGCACTGGCTGGTGCTCTCGTGTTCACGCTACACGCGTATAAGCATACAAACCGCCAGACGTCGCCATCGAGGTGTGTGTCTCGACCGAAAACAAACAGTGCCGCCGTTTGCGGCCACAGTCAAGATGAAGCGTTGAAGAGGGAAATTCTATGCAAATTGCGTTTCCCTTCTATTTGCACGCGTAGACGGTCAGTTTCATCACGGGCCACCAAGAAACGAGCGTTCGTTCAGCCTACTGAAATGAGCCCCCATCGCTGCGGAAAAATTCCCAGGAAAAAGTGTTGAATGTAATAACGACAAGTCTGTCGATAATGAAGAACAACCTGCCTATGCTGACACCTGCTATGTACTTCTATGTAATTAGATTATCTGTTGACGCAGTCAGAACGTCCTGAGACTTGAACCGTGTATGTACCTCTTTATACTCTTCGTATATTATAATAAATCAGTTTACAAGTGTTCAATAAATATAGTTCGTTTCCCATAAGCGAACCTCATACCTCAACAAAAAGTGAATCGCTTACATAATGGATTTGCAATAAATGTTTAATGCTCTCAGCGCTAAGATTCGATCAATTATTACTTAGAAATAAAAAAAAAAATTTTGCAAATTAGCAAATATTCATCGACGTTTCGATTCTAGTTTGAATCATTTTCAAGATGTATTTGTATTGCGTCTGAATGTACTCAGTGTCTTGTCAGCAGGCATGGAGGACATACGTATATTACGTTTGGCCATCATGTTCATGTTAAATCATTAAATCACATCAAAAACAAGTAAGTTGGCTTTATGAGCATAATTCACTAACATTTTTGTTCCACGTTGTGGTGTACACGATTATATATAATAAAGATGTGCCGCGCAGAGTGTTGATGGTGCCGTGGTAGGGGGCCGATGGCCCTTGGCCGCGGTATTAGATAGTCAGTCGATGAGATGATCGAGGAGAGCCAAGACACTGTGCGGCCAGGTATAGCGAAGAGTTGTTATTATTTGAGTTACCCGACCTTGCGTGAAATCACCGGACAGGGGGCCGGAGGGAGAGGACACCACACACGTTTTAACGTTTAACGATGTATATCGAAAATTGTATAACATTTATATACTTTCAGACACAATACAAATACATCTTGAAAATGATTCAAACTAGAATCGAAATGTCGATGAATATTTGCTAATTTGCAAAATTGTTTTTTTTTTATTTCTAAGTAATAATTGATCGAACCTTAGCGCTGAGAGCATTAAACATTTATTGTTTACAATAATACGATCGAGATAAGTGATATATTTATAATGGATTTACAATGAGTTTTATACATGCTGTTTGAATCATTTGTCTGTGGAGGTTGCAGGTTGTTTATAAAAATTATTCCTAACGTTGACAGCCAATATTTCCATTATCATTTATTATTTAGCATGTCCGTGCAATATTTCGCTGCTCTTGATTCCCGTTTGCCGCGTTCCACGATTATTGCGAGCACATTCCAAATTTCTCTGGATTCTGGTGGGGGTTCTCTCGGAGCCAGCATTCGCCAGACCTGGATTCGAGGATAAATTCTATTAGAACCGGACAGCAACGGGCGCATCGCATTAGCAGCTGATAGGATCGAGGTTAAACGCGATAAACCGGCGCACTTGCGACAATAACCGGGCCGGTTTATCAGTGGGACGAGTTTTAGAACAATGCGAGAGCCCGGTATTAATTAACTCCGGTGGAAATTCGAGCGATCGGCTGAGCGACGGCCATTTATCGGGGGTTAAACGATGAACCACCTCCCCTCACTCTCCCGCTACATCCTCCGCCAACAAATTCCAACCCTACGTCGATCTACGGAGCTTGTAACCGCAGCATTGTAAACTTTACGGCTCTCGAGTGCGCGGGATTGTAGAATTAATTTTTCAGCCCCAATTAATAGTTTCGAATGTGTTGGAAACATTCGAATAAAGTTTCCAGCGAATAATTCGACGTTCCGGCCGGAGTGGAAATTGTTTATCCCGGTGAAAAGGGATTAAAATTAATTTCGAATTGCTTGCCCGAGAATAGTGAGGGTAACTAATACGTGTCGACGGTGGTCTAGCCAAATTTTCGAACATTTTTCTGCCCTAATTTCACCCTTAAGTGGATTATGGGAGCCGCCCGAGTCCCTGTGTAATTTTAAACTAATTATTATTTAATGTGCGTCGACGCAATTGTTTCACGTTTTAGAAAATCCTCTGTTATCTCATTACGATCCCGATGCTCTGCAGTCGAGAATTAATTTCTATTCAAACTAGTCGGCGAAAATCCATGCTAATGAATCAACACTTTTCAACGTCGTTCGACTTTCAAGTCTCTCATCGGAATTTTCCTTGTTCTTTGTCTTTTGTCATATTTGGAAGTCTGTCTGTCAACCGATTTGCAGTGGGTTAGTTGTCTGTATCAGAGGAATGTTTAATGATATTCAGTTGTGATGTTCTGTTGTTCGTACACAATGAAAGGGTTCGAGGACTAAACTGGAGAATACAGGGTGGATTGTGAAATCAGAACTCTAGAATCACGTGAACAGTTTCCCAAGAACACACAATCTTTAATTACAGCTACGTGATTTCCGTGCTGTGTGGGCGGGGTTACAGAAAATCAGACTGGTACTATTGGCCCGTCGAATCCACTAAATGTCGGAAAGTGGGGTTTGTGAAATCGTAGAGGAGTTGGAAGTGGAACACTTGGAACGGAAGGTTAGCAGTGTGGGTTAGCAGTGTAGTATTAACCCATTAACGGTCAGTGTCCTATTTCGATGACCTATCTCTTCAATTTTGTCATCGTGACACGCGAACCATTGAAAAATCATTCGCTAAACATTTCATGAACATTGGACACACTTTTTCACATAGAGTTACAAAATCTTTTCCTCGTATTAAAACATTTTAGTAGCTAACGTGGTTCTCGAACCTGAAGATTCAAATCCGAATCCAGCGTTTCGTATTCACAAAAATAGCTAATTGTTGTTGTAAATGAACGAACCTTTGCGCCGCGAATAAAAATTTGTAATATCCTTAAGATAAATTACGATCGATAACCAATTAATTAATTAAGAATTACAGAATTTTTGAGAAAAGTTGAAATTGTTCCCAGGATTAATCGCGATCGACTTAAATGGCGACAAAACGCCAACAAAATGGAGTCCGACTACTTTTCAGACGGGGACGAAGAAACTATGCGATAATTCGTTAAAAACAGCCATTAATCCTACCACGAGGAAAATAATTGGTTGCGGTAGACTGGTAGGAGGGTGGAAAGAAGTATTTGAAACAGTTTCGGTCTGTTTGGGATCGGTGGAACGAGCTAGACGAAATATAGTTTTATTAGAAAAGTTCGGGGCAGCCGGTCAACATTTGTAGCGCGGCCCTCGATCATCGATTTCCGTTTTCGAATTTATTTCCGGCCAGCGGGTTCGCGGGCGCCAAAAACTTCATCGACGAAAAAATTTTTCATCTCGCGCGATAACGGGAACGATTTTCTATCGAGATAACAGAGAGCCGAGTGCGCCACTCTGCGAAATGGAGTTGGCTCTCGCGATCGTTCGATTCCGAACGATACCGGCGCTCGATTGGGTTGCCGGTTTGTTAGGTTTGTTAAAGATGGAAAATATGGTCGGATGTTTTGATAGTGGAGGTATGTAGAGAGAAAGATGTGGTCCGGAGCGCTTCCGTAGAGAGGAAACCGAATTTAAAGGATTGCTCTACGGGAATGTGATTATGCTGGATGTCTGATCTGTACTGGGATCTTTCACTGCATGAAAGCGTTTCGATGTACTGTGTTTATTCTTCATTCGTTCGTTGTTGTGTTCACGGAATTTTTGATTGGTGAATATCGGTGAAATTCTGGAGGAATTGCTGAAATATTTGGTACAGTACTTTATTTCAATCGTAAATGTTACAGGAATGTTTTATTTTTGTTAGATTACTCGACAATAGTTGTTTAATAACTTCTGAATGAGAGATTAAGAAACCGTTTTGCCACACCTAAATACTATGCAGACTAATGCAGAGATGAAACCGAACGAGGAAGGAAAAAGTATAAATTGATACACTCATCGTTTATATCAAGGCAATCCTGGCTGTCGCGGTTCGCAAAAAGAAGCTCGTTAACAAAAACTGTTGAATTTTATTTCATTGGCAATATTCCAGAAACACACGCGTACAGGATCGCCATAGTTGTAATACACATTTCCCGGGCAATCCACTAGAAACGTTCGTCGAAGTAGAATAGACCAGCAATAGTCAGACAGGCGAACAATCACGTTTCCCCGTCGAAAAACGATGTTTCTCTCAAACAAATTTCACTCATCCCATTCCATTTCCATTCTGCGGTAGCATCACACCTTTGTACTAATTGTCCAACACAGGATAGCAACCTTTCTAGCAAATTCGAGCGCTATGCTGTATCCATTGCTGCGTTTGTTCCCAATGCTTTTTCTCTAACTACGACCCTTTAACATTTCAACGTTCTCACGTTGCGCGTCTGTACGATTTGATCTTCTTAAATTCTTCTAAAATGCTCTATCAAAAATACATAATTCTACTTACACATTTTATATGTTATCAACGATCGATTTTGAAACATTTAAAAATTGTTATACTACAAATACACAATGCGAGAATGATCTTTCTCGTAGCCTGCAAATAGAGACGCATTTGTGGAATCTATCAACCGGGAGACAAACAATCGAGAACGACGTTTCCACAAGCTTCAGTTTGCGACTCGTTCGTCGTCGCACGCCGTCACAGGAGCTCGATCCTGGACTGTCTGGCTACTAATTAGTCGGACCATCCTTCAATTAGAGTGGCTCGAGGAGAAGGTGAATTAGAGATGACGAACCTGGATTCTGGATCGACTGTTTGCCAAATATTTGTCGGACAACAGTGATTAGTTTAGCTACGATGAATCCGTGAGATTCGAGATCGTCTTAATGGGATTCCCCTTCATCGACGGTGACTTCCGGTTCTTCGAATTCTGAGAGATTCAGCTAAGGTTCAAGGGAAACCCTTTGACCGAGTATGGGAATTCCTTTCTGTCCCCAATTTTCAGTTTAATCGTCATTGTTATCACTGTTTGCAGAAATTAGCAATAAAGTTGTAGTAAAGATTCAGTTATGTTGCAGAAAAGTGAAAATTTCAATACTTGTTAATGTTTAAATATATTTTTGGAAAATTGCTTTTTTCCTTAGTTAAAGGTGTGCGGGTTGGTTTAATTGTTTTCGCGACCGGAAGAGTTCTTGATATATCGTTTCGTACTGTTCGATTTCCCACGGAAAATTTTTAGTGAAAAGTCCGGTATACAATTTTTCCGTATCAAGTCCCGTTTTTCTCTTTTGAGAAAAAAGTGTTTGAATATTGATGGAACGCACGAGCTATTAAGAGGAAATTGGCGGAATCGTACAGTGAATTTCCAAACTCGTTTTTCTCGAAAAACAAAAGCTTGTATGCGAAAACCTTGTTATTCCTTTTTTATGCAGTTTACCGTCAAGAATCTTCTCTCTGTTGTTCCAGATTCCTGGAGTCATCTTTTGCATATACACACAGCTTTATTGTGTCGTGGGTGAAAGACTATCAAAGAGGAACTTTCAAAATTCAATCGAATTAAGTGAAATGAGTTTATCCACTCTATAAAACGTTTAATCCTCATCAGAAACAACTTATAAAAATTACAGCTGATTTTCAGA
>CM052335.1:4870398-4882593 GCA_028455595.1 Lasioglossum vierecki | reverse complement strand
TTTTTTTGCGTCTCTAACCAAGAGTTTTGGATCTGAAATCAGAAGACTTCTAAAGGACTAGTCCAACACAAACCTAACTATCGCACAAAGAAAACTTTTCTTATAGTTCATGACGATAAATATTAAATAATATTGATCGTAAATTGCTTTAAGCATAAATAGAGGGCGAAACTTTCACCACACATACACAAGTTTTTATACGTCGTTGAGAGGACACTATGATTTTGAAACGGTGAAGTCTATAAAGGAATGGTCTAACACAAATTTGTCCATTGCCAAGGTAATAAACAGAAAACTTTTTTTGCTAAAATGTAGAACATACAATTTTATTAGAAATTTTATTAGAAATCGTGTAATTGAAAACGCCAACACATTTATTAGTTCATGACGATGTTGAAGATGATGTTGAGGACGAGTTACACTAGATCCAGAGATGAAGAGTACGTCTCAACGCGCTGACTGAATTAACCGAAGTCCTACAACTTCAGAATGAACAGCAAGTTCTGTTTCTGATCATAAAATAGTGTGATTGGTACATGATCGACGCGACGGATTCATCCAGTGATGGGTAGGAACGACTTTCGAGTACGTATTCAAAATCAATAAGACCCGCCCTGTGATCACTAAAACGTTAAAGAGAAGTTCCAAGTAAGACAGTGTGATTGGAGCCAGTTACAAGACGATCCCAGGGCAGATCACCGGCATTAGGTATCTGGCGGTCGGTATCCAGCAAGTACTTTCCGATAGCAATTTTACGAAGCAGTTAACACCGCTAACAAGTTATCGGGACGAGATTGAAGGAGGATAGCCGTGGCCCAGGACGACGAAGACTACTACGACGACGACGACGACGACGACGACGACGAGGACTACGGGGACGGGGTTGGAGCAAACTCGGCGCAGTTTGATCGGCTTTGCGAAACTTGGCCCGGGGCTACTTCGGCTTATCGATGCGGGGGTGAAGCCGCCTCCGTGCCGGTCGCTCGCCAATTTTACCGCCCGTGTATATTGTCTCCGATCCAGAACCAGTACTCCCCTATATCTTCCCAGGAAACTTGGAAAGCGGTAAAATTTGCGAACCAGCCTTATCGGTGTGCCGGCGCAGTCTGGCCGCCGCAGAGTTGTCGCGACCTAACGCGAGAACTTGCGAAACTTTCCAGTTAGACCGACACCCTGAATGAATCGAGCTGCTCGCGAACCGACGCGATCGACCACCACTGCAATTTTTGCTAATTTTCACGCCAATTTCATTAGGTCGATCCTCGAACGTTCACACTCGAAATAAACTTGAACACATCTCCTATTTCCTCGAATTTTATTCACGAAACATTTGACCGTGTGGAATAGATTTTGCTCATCTTTCCTGGGAGCTCGTTAATAAATTGTCCACTACCACGCAATCGCCATAAGTCTGCTTTCCGCGCGTCAAAATATAGATTCTTAATTT
The DNA here is from genome assembly GCA_028455595.1 of Lasioglossum vierecki. Taxonomy (NCBI): domain Eukaryota; kingdom Metazoa; phylum Arthropoda; class Insecta; order Hymenoptera; family Halictidae; genus Lasioglossum; species Lasioglossum vierecki. The sequence goes on along the minus strand of CM052335.1, from coordinate 4,881,146 downwards.
TCCGGAGCATCCCTGCGGACCTCCCGAGCTCATTAAACGTTTATCACCTAAATGGTGCCTGTCAGCGTTTCTACTGATTTTCGAAGCGAATCTTCCACGCTGATCCAAAAAGGACAAACTTTCCGCAGAGAGCTGTAAAAAATTTAGGCAACCGACCGCTTCCGACAGCCGCGATATTTCCACGGTTTTAATGGCGATTCGTGATTCCTCTCGGCCAAGCGAACCGCTTCGAAATTCATTAAAAAGCTCCGTCGGCCGTACGCTCATCGGTGGATCAAAGCACCATCGATTACCGACAGAAATTAGTCTCGCAACTTCCAACTAATTTTCCGAGAATAAAACCTACTGGGAAACGCTGCACGTTTTCACTGGGAATTTCACGAACGACGAAACTGGTAAAGTTCAAGGACCTAGAAGAAGGATTCGAGAAACCATCCGCGATAGATAACAGTCCGGACCATCTTCCGGGAGCTTTCGGTGAGTCCCGACATTAAAAATCGTCGCAATATTTCATTTTAACGACCTGCGATCGCGGCCGGTCTCCAAACGTCTCGGAAACCAGGTGTTACTCATCGGCGTGGAACGTTTTCCACCATTCTCTCCGTTGGATACTGGCAATTCTTCTCGGCAACTTTCCCGTAATCGCCGGCAGCTTTATCGCTTGTCTACGGCCGATTACTCGGTGATAATCACCGCCGGATTACGCCGTTTCTCCCGGTTGAATCGGAGGTCCGGTTGCGACATTGCATTGCGCTGCTGTTTGACACCTGTACAAACCTTGTACACCTTGTACACCCTGTAATAACTCTGTACCCGTTGCGAGAGGGGAACGAGCTTTATATCCCGCGGCGCGGCGATTGCACCGTCGCGCCGCGTTTCGTTCATTATCTCGCAACGAGATAGGTATTAATCCTGTTACCGGGAGCTGTTCGCAGGAGCACGTTGCTGGGTCCACGGTAAAAAAAACGAAATTACACGGGCATCTCGTTACAACGGAGTGATAACGCGTTAAACGACCCTGCTCGCGGTCCTTTCACCCGCGATTTGCATAATTCTTCTATTTAAACCGACCGGATTTACCCTTTGTGCTAAAACGAGGAGCCGGGATCAGACTCCGAGCGAGGTACATCTTGATCCTTCCAGTCACGAGGCCAGTTCACCGGGAGATGGATGTGCGACTGATTTGGACAGGTTGTGGACCAGGGCTGGTTACTTTTGTTAGGACCTGACGTATGCTCGAATACATTTTCCTTCAACTTACTAGAGGACTGAGTTTAATTGTTGCGAGCTGTCTGAAATCTGAACCCTTAGAGTCTAGAGGCTGAATTCTCCTGTTTTGGATTTCACTTAGGCCTGAATGCCGTTTCCACGGTCCTATCGTTGAATCGTCTTGCTCCCAACCGGTATCTAGGTCATTTCAGAATAATACTCGACCTGGATGCGGCTTAGGTTTAGTCCCCAGGCCGCTTAAGTCTCGGTTACGTCCTCATAAACCCGAGCCTCGTAACAGCAAAGTACGCTCGTAACGAAGATTCCGAACTGAAGTTAACGAAGATGAGTCTGATTTATGCCCCTCGAGCGAAACCGACCGATGAATCGCCGTTATCAACGCCGAGAGCTGTCTGCACACCACACTCTTAACAACAACTACTAAACTAAACAATCTATTTGCAGAAGAACCGTGAGCAGAGAGCAGTTGCCCGTCGAATTCCTCGCAGGTTGGCTCTGCCGGTGGTGATGGTGGTAACTTGGACTAGTTCATCGACGAGGAAAATCGTAAGGCGGAGGGATTAACACCGATCTCGGGCTGGGCTGACGTCTGTTCCCCGGCTGTATCCCGGCGTAAATTACGTCGTCCGGATCATAAGCTCTTCCCCCGTTCAACTGTTACAACGTTCCCCGCGGAGTTACCGCGATAACGCTTTCAGGGAAGTTAAATGGATCCTGGCCGGGGCCGTAAAGCTATCGCGCAGAACGTCCCGGGGACGTTCCCGTGGCGTGCGACGTCCCCTGCCGTTAATATCAATTCCATGGAAAGAGTGTTTCCGGGTCCGTTAATCGACGATCAACCCGCGTAATCCCGTAAAACGCCTAACGAGCCCCGGCTACAACAGAGAACCGCCTGCCGAGACTAGCAGGTGTACGACAAACCGAAAATATCGTGTTCACGAGTGGCCGGTTCGGGCCTGAAAATACTTGAGGCTTTGGGCCTGATCACCTCGTTCAGGACCCAAGCTAGTAATAGTAGTAGTAGCAGTAAAGGTATAGCCGGGGAGGAGTGTTTGGCACTCCCTACTTGAATAGCGCACACCAGTCCGGTTGGACTTAGTTTCATTCGGCGGTTCCGGCTCTCGACCCTTTTTGGGTTGCAGGCCCACATTCAGAGTGGACCGCATTCAGAGTGTGCAATTTACTACACGGGAATTGGTCTTCATTGGTGAGATGACCATTCTACCTAATTCAATGAGTTTTTGAGCTTTTCTACGGTTCGTGGTGGACGTCGGGTCTTCTCATCTCGGACCAGCAGGCGCGCCACTACCTGATGTTTTGGCTCCCTTCTTTTCAGCGTATATTCATCTCGTGTGTCTAATGAGTTGAGGTTCCCTGTTCTGCTTCTGGCTATCCAGAACCTTGTCCACGTCCTTTCCCTTTTCTTTTAGGTAGGACCCAAGCTAGGTCAGAGCACTCCGTTTAGGTAGCAGCTGCTTCGACTCTGATCATAATTTCTGAACGGAAGACCGGCTTTCTCAACGAAACTGCGGAACGTCTCCCGAGGATATCTTCAAAGACGCGGTACTCGACGGCGAAGAGGAGCCGAGCTCCTGCGTATGCAAATGGCGGACACACGTTCTCGAGGCATCGGATTAAGCCGTAGCTTATGCGTCTAATCCCGGATTAAACTGGATTATACGCAACACATTGGGGGAACAACTATGCCAGTAACATTTATCAGCCACGCCGGAACAATCGCCGTGGCCCGTTCCGGCTGACTATACTCTCTCTCGCACACGCCTGCCTACTCTCGCTCGCTCGTGCCTCGCCGCGCCGTTCTCATCCGCGGAATCCACCGTGTTCCACGATTATCCCAAGACACAAGATAACGCAGCCGTTCGCGCGACACCTAGCCGCCCCGTGCTGCAATTAGCGAATTGCGCATCTGCCGCGCCGTGTAATAATTACAATGGCGCTGAGCACGAGATATTCAAATTGTAAGCGACTACAGGCAAATGGAGCGTTCCACGAGCTTGTACAGCATGGCTAGACGATGGGGGCTCCTCTCGCTCCCGTTACTCTGTCACTCGGAGCAACGATTAACCCTCGGAGCAAGCGACTTTGGAACACTAGAAACAATTATGCCAGCTCGAATCGTGTGCTTCTTTTTCCGGGTGGAGTGGCCGTAAGGACTGTTTCAAGTTGGTAGGACTTAAGAGGCAAGGGCCTAGTGTCCTTTGATTATGATCATTATGCACATTACGAAACAAGGCGCGAAGACAGGGATGAAGAATGGTCGAGCTTGGACCATCGGAAGACTTCTCTGCTGCAGACGATGTTGGATAAATAATCGAACATTGTACGAGTGTCATTTCTCCGCATTAGAAATTCTACGCGAGATCGTCCGATAGGGGGACGATTTATGATCGCTTCGCAGCACATCTCGACAGTCCGCGTAGCAGAAACACACCGTATCTCTTATTATTACATGTTGTGCGTAAAATTTGCAACAAGTTTAGCCGACTGAACTGTAGGAAACAATTTCTCGCAGAAATCTAACGCTTATGAGGCAAGGTGCACCACGTGACATACCTATTCTAGGGTACTTATCAGTGTTACCAACGTCTGCGCGGAGAAAGTTTTTTTGTGATAACACTGAGAAACATATATATGTATCAGTCTAACGCTTCAATTTTTCTATGATTCCACGTTTTTTCTTTTTCTCTTAATGTCTTTATTGCTATTAGTAGATCTGAGTGGACTCAAGCCCCATATATTTTTGTTGTTACGATTCCACGTTGACAGTTCTGACTAGGTGCCATCTAGTCTAACTAGCTGAATTAAAATTGGCTCTAGACTTGCTTTAGACTCTGGGATCATGAATGGAATATTGGGAAATAGAATGCAATCACGGGCTGTCGTTTTTTTTATTGTATACGAGCATATTTTGAGCTGTACAATGGTTCATTTGATAGAGGTAGGTTCACTGCACCACGCTGTGCCCCATCATATGAGTGAAAAAATGTCTATTTGTGACAGAAACATAAGTCTAAAGTAGAGGAAACATCGAGAAAACACCAGCAGATTCCGATGTATTTTTCTGTCACAAATAGACATTTTTGACTCATACGATGGCGTCACAGCATGGTGCAGTTAACCTTTCTATATGAAATTAACCCTTGTCTAGGTCAAAATATGTCATGTTTCCATACAAAATCTAGTAAGATTCTAGTTAGTTGCTAGTTATGTCACGTGCTGCCCTTTGCCTTTTAATCGCTTGCGACTTGTACTAGGCTGGGACAGTGCCCTGCAGAACAATCTTTCTCCTGACCATGTTCAATTGAAGGGTTCACTCTTAAAGATTACAAGAATGGGTAGAATGTAGATTTAAGTAATGTTTATCTCGATCGAAATATTAAGATAATAGGAATTAATTTAGCAGCGCAAGGTTCGATCAATTTCTACAACTCTAGCAAATTTTTGTAAGCATACCCGAAAGGACGAAACACCACCTTTCTTTTCTCGAGAAGTATTAAACATTTGAATAGCAAAACGTGACCTCAAGCAATCAGATTCAAATCCGAATCGACCGTTTAAGATTAAATTTGCTGATGACACAGGTTGTCCAACTTCCAACACTGGTTGTCTGGTACAGGATCCTAAGCATGTGCTATGGCAATGTCCGATCTACGATAACAATAGAGATACTTTGATTTGCAAACTTTGCAACCAGAATCACTTTCCACCCTATACGATAGATTCCTTTCTGTACGAACCCTCTCTCTGCCCCTGCTTTTTATACATACATTTCTTAAATCTCACAGTTTATTTCTTTAATGTTAATATTGTGTTCGAAAATGTTCAACATATTCCTTAGTTATAGTTCATAAGTTATCCTTGTAATGTTAGCATGCACATCCATGTGCGTGCTGCTAATAATCCCATGTGGAGTTTCATAGCTTAATAAAAAAAATTCGAATCGACACGTTTGGGTATGCTTACAAACATTTGTTCGAGTTGTAGAAATTGATCTAACCTTACACTGCTAAATTAATTCCTATTAATTCCTATTAGAATGTAGATTAATAATTAATTAATTGGTTATCGATCGTAATTTATCTTCAGGATATAACAAATTTTTATTCGCGACGCAAAGGTTCGATCATTTACAACAATTAGCCATATTTGTGAGATAGTAAACGCTGGATTCGGATTTGAATCATCAGGTTCGAGAACCACGTTAGCTATTAAAATGTTTTAATCAGTTTTTAAAAGAAAGGAGGTGTTTCGTCCTAGACCCGCTAGAGGACTCATCAGTAAGGCTATCTAGCGGGCTAGATTCAAATCCGAATCCAGCGTTTAGTATCTTGCAAATATGGCTAATCGTTATTGTAAATGATCGAACCTTTGTGCCGCGAATAAAAATTTGTAATATCCTGAAGAATGTAGATTGTTTGTTCTATACGCGGACAGTGTTCCAAGAGGGAATGGCTTCTTTGTCCTCAAATCGGCTGTTAAAAATAGCCGTGGAAATCGTTCGAAATCGAAGACGCGAAATGTTTAGCCCAGAAAAATGTGCCAACAAGTTTCAAACGATGCGTGGACAACCAGGGACGCGTTCACCAACGTTCCCAACTTGTCGAAATGAAGCCAGCGCTCGGACCTCCGCCATTAGTCCACGGCAAAGAGAAAGTTCGGCGCCGGGAACGCCGGGAACTGTTCAAATTTATCAGCTCCACCTAAGTTTCCGGCTGCCTGCTGGCTGAGACCGGAAATTTCTCTTCGGCCAAAGCTTCTTATACCTTTCAGCGGAACGGGCGCCGGCTGCTGGCTGTAACGAGTTCGTGCAACTTCCTGATCCGAAAATAGTGCCGCGGATCGATCTAATGACGTATAATTCCTACCGAAAGCTCCGCTATTTAAATATAGGATAGGATCGTTCCGCGATCCTGCTCGTTTGTCCGTCGCCCGTCAATTTTTCCATCATGGAATCCTGTGGCAGGCAATTAGCTCCCTCAATTATAATCGAACTAACTTGCCCGATCAAACTTGACGATTCTTTCCAGACACTGCGTTACCATTCCTCGATACTCCAACTCGTAAAAAATAATTTCCGAAGAATATTCTGTCCCCGTAGTCCGCGAACGTTTCACCGTAGTTTCGTTAATCTCGAACCGTGTTAAGTACTTGGAGCTGCAAACACCAGAAGACCCAGTCCGATCGCGGGCACACAATTATGCAAAACTGCAGAGGAGCGAGTTCCTGGCCGGGGGCGGTTTGAAAAAACTCCGGCGTGGAAAAACTGCAACCGGAGTTCAACCGGAAGCGAAACAAAAGAACCCGAAACAAAAATATGCGGAAACAGTATCAGAAAAAGGACAGCGGGAGCGAAACTCGCATACGAAACGACGGGAAGGGGCGGGCCGCATTATATCTCCAGCATAGCGGCGTATCCATTAAAAATATTATAAATATTATGCTGAGCGCGGAACGCAACAATTCCATTCGTGTTGCCCGAAATATTATATATTCCGAAACGAATTCGCTATTTTCGCGAGCCTGTTCGTTTATGCTATTCTTTCCGATTCCGGTCGCGGAATAAATATTTTCGAGAGCGCGAATAATTGTTTATATCAGAGGTGGTATGCGACATCGATCGAGCACTTTCGTCGGCTTGTGAACTGGGAGGGGGGGTTGGTATTTTCGCAACGATTTCGCGAGGCCATTTCCGGGGTACCCAATCGAGCCCGCAAATTGGCTCGATTACGCTTGGATGGGACTTTGATAAGGCTAGACAAAAAGCCTTGTCTCTTTCTCCCTTCGTTTTTCCATTTCTACAATTTCTAGTGTCGCGATCGCCCGGAGGCAATCAATTCTCGATTCGGTCCGTCGCGGACGATCGGCTAAAGACGAGCGCAAGGATTCGTCGAAATGACGGCAGGCGTCCTCTGGCCAACGGACGTGGGGGCAGGAGGCGGAATGAAGCTGTGTTATCGAGGAAAAAGCCTTTTCTACGGTAAATTCGCTTTTCCTCGAGATGCAATAGGCGGAGGAAAAGGGGCCAATCTCAGGACATAAATGGCCGGGCTGCGGCATCCCTCGAAACTTGCGAAATTGCATCGTGCGCTGATCGAGACGCTGCTTCCAATTCTAGATGGTTTATTAATTCGAGGGAAACTCGTTCAAGGGTGCGTACGTACACTCTTGGAACAATAAGATGCAACACTAATTTCTTGCCAGAAAGCGACTAGAAGATACTGTTCGACAAGTGAGGGTTCGGAGTTCGATAATGGCGATACGAGCCTCTACACCTATGAAACTGAAATCTCTCTGGCAGTAAACGCGTCGAAGCCACCTAAGAGCAAGACCCCACACAGTCTGCGCAAAAAATTCTTCTGGAGGTAGTTTCTCGCTGATTATCAAGGGACTTGGCAAAGTTCAAGGGTCCCTGGGACGCACGAAGAGGTTTCTGGTAGGGAATACGAACCTCTATCTCGCAAGAAACCACTTTACATCTCGCGCGGCGTGTAAAGATCGTCTGGGGTTCCGCTCAGGACCTGGTTTCCTGCGGGGGCGGGTAACTTGGCCCGTAGTTCTGATCGAATTACCGGGTGGGCCGGGGTGTATCATGGTAATTGTGAGAAGTTACACTCCGTTCCAGGGTTTCCAGGCGAGGAAGGGAGTGGCGGAAGAAAACGGGTCGCAATTCAGCCGGGGAAGGACCGGGGAAGGACCGGGGCCGGCTCGGTCTCGCGGAAATTAGAGTTAATTGTCGGTTACGGCGTTCGCAGCGCTCTCAGCGTGTAGGTCGCGGCTCTTTACGGCGCACTGAGTCAACGAGGATATCTCCGGGGACAGCGAAATTACGGCTGGAATCTCGATTATCGAGGATCGAGTGTCTCGCGACGACGTCGACGTCGACGTCGATGACGCCGCTCCTCGTCTGCGAACAAATTGTCCGCGACAGGATAATCCTGTTACCGGAGCTGCCGGCCATCTTGCCGCTATCATTCGAGTGGTCTCCGAAAATGGTTTTCCAGTCGCTCAGCAAAAATCAAAATTCAATCTAATGAATGTCACTTTTGTAAGAATGTCCGAAAAAATATCGGGCGTAAACGTTCATTCGATACATATACTCTCGTGCGCGCTACAAAACGACAAACCGCGTTGCTTCTTTACTGTGTTCTTATATATGTTTCCGCATCGTGGGCGGTTACTTCCGCAAACCAATCATACCTTAACTTAAAATTAACGCACGCCCTTAAAGAGGCGACAAAGTGAGGGAAGCTGGCCACTTCTGCAGGTACCCTCGCCTTGAGTCCTCGTTGCCTACCTAAGGCCCTTGATCCTTAACACTTGGTCTGCAGATGTATTACGGTATGTCAACGGCTACTGAGACCTTTAGCTAAAATACGAAGTCTAGTACACGTTACCCTGCTGCGACCCACATGGGACACGGATGCTAGGATCCTTTGTGACTTTTACACTTTTTACTTTGTTCGATCTGAAGCTGAAGCAGATCTCATCGGGTTTCTAACAACGCACGCATCCAACGAACCGCAATTATTACAATGAAATCCGGTTAAAAATAGCCCTAATGAACGACAGAACCATGAAAAGCCCACAAAGGCCGCGAGCAAACAGAATCAGCACGATAATTTGTCCCGGATTCGACGGCTTGGCAGCTGCCGATACAAAATGAATAGCGGCGCGGTTTTCAAAGCGAGGTAACGAATCAGATTGTGTTCCTCGACTACCTGTAATTCGCGAAAATTATACGTATCCATTGTCCTCGGTTACAGCGGCGGTATTATCACGGTAATTCATACCGCGATGGCGACGGCGCGGCGGTCCGGCGAATTTTCTCCCGTTCATTGAATAAATAACGATAATCGATGAGCGACAGATTACGGAGTCGGTCGTCCATGCTCGCCGGAATCGTCCGCGATTACATCGACCGATGGGGATTAAGTAATAATCGTGGCCGGAGGATGCTAGGTTGGGTCCCGGGGGACCCGGTGGTCGCTTCGAAGCGGCCTCGGAACGGTTTCCAACTGGTTCGCCGAGGGCTTCGCATCGATCGAGAAGTTTAGGGACGCCCAGATACGTTTACTCACGGAAAAACAATTCTCCCTTGTAGATACTTGGATACGACAAATCTGGGGCCATAATCCGCTGAAATAAATAGTATGAATTTATGATTTCGGATTCCTGAAGATGTTAGCTATTTCCATGCCAAATAACCTTGACATCGACGCAAAAAAATTATTTTCATTGTGTGTGATTGTTTCGCCATCCAAAGTGAATATGAATTTATGACCTCGCGCCGAAATCATAAATTCATATTCACTTTCCGATCGAGAAACAAACTTCACCGAAATAAATAGTGTTTACCAGTTTGGTGTCGTCGTTTGGAAGTTTCGGAAAGTCACGAGGACGAATGTCGCGATCGGGCCCAGTTTGCGTAACGTCTCGAGGGACCGAATCTCTTCTAGGTGATCGTTCGTGTTCTCGCGCGACGCGACACCCTCGAAACATATTGCGGTTACGTAACAAGTCGGGTTTCCCTGGCAGACGAGGCCTGGAACTTATTTCGCGGCGGAGAGAGAAACTCTTGGCAAAATATCAGGGCCGCGAGAATCAAGAGGTCTACCACAAAGGACAGACAGGATAGACGCGAGGTTGTGCTGTGTCGACCTTATCGAGAGCTCGCGCCGCGATCCGCTCGCCGCCCGCTGCTTCAATTTCTATGGAAGCTCACGGAACGACAGACTCAGCGAACGCCGCCCAAGAGATCCACAAGAAAGCACGGTCTTCGGAAATACTTGTCAACCTACTATAACATAACTAATTTTTATCTCGATCGACATATTAAGATAATAGGAATTAATTTAGCAGCGCAAGGTTCGATCAGTTTCTACAACAATTCTAGCAAATTGTGTTTGTTGATTATCCATCGTAAGGTAGTTTATAACAAGCCCCTTGTTAAACGTCTGCACATTTATTTACGGAAAAAGAATTAAAATAAAGAGAGATTAGGGGTTAGGTAATCGGAAATGGAATTTTTAATTTCTAATAGACATTATGTTCACTCGTAAATCCGACGTAAAAAGTTTACTTTAGAAGAGCGAATTAAATATTGAACTTTATGTGATACGGATTCTGAATTCTTTTCTGAAAATATCACAAAACTGGCTTCGTTATCTGGTCTCTGCAGACTGGTCCATCAATTTATATTTCCAATACACAACATTTTTTGCAAAGAATCTAAAAGCATTCGAGTTGTCTAGACATTCTAATTAGGGCTACACGAAAGCAATATCGCGCTTTTCCTTTAATCATATAAACATATTATTGCGAAATCTATAAATTCATACCTATAATGACTGGCCACAAGAGGGTTCGGATTGAAATTAATTAAAATCCGCACGGCTATTCAGACTTTAAAACCCTGAGCTTCCCTTCAGAAAAATGAATATCTCAAGAGGATTTTCACCGTGTAATTTGCAAGTGACAACAGAAAGTGTGTTTGTTAT
>CM052335.1:4848888-4870298 GCA_028455595.1 Lasioglossum vierecki | reverse complement strand
AATAAAAAATATATGATTCCATTTGTAAAAACATTAATGACCTTCATATGTCCTTTACACGTCCACTTACAAAAAAATATTGGATTAAAAATCAATGGTTCGGTATGTTGCTGAAAATAATTATTCTTGAAATCGTTCTTTAATCGTATCGCATACAAACGATAAAACGAAGGAATATAAAACTAATTAGCAGGTAATGTGCTTCACTGAACGCGGTACAACTTCCGGTGTAAAAACATTTTCTTCCGGCAAACGAGTAGTTCGAGATAGCAGAGTTCCGTTTATCCTGTGTAAAGAGCTGTAGGCTGTGAGGCTTCGGGTGGTTCGTCAAAGGATGATCGATGCTCGATCGTAGGGATCTACGGTGGATTAATCAACTGCGCAGAGATTCGTGACGGAGACTATATCTGGCCTGTTCTCTCTGGCAACGACAAAAGAGACGACGCGACGCGACTCGACTCGACGTGCAGTCAGAGGAAGCGGTTTCCGCGTGTGCGTATAGAGACACGGAGCCGAGTTGCTTTTAATTAGGCGCACGGAAACGTATTGTACGCATGGGAATTGTTGGCCGCGACTATCTGCCGGCGGATAATTTAATATGTAAATCTCATTACCGTCATAAATCCGAACAAAGTTCGCAGCCAGCCGAGCCGCGAATATCAAACTATGGAAATGAACGGCTCTGACCTATATGCCGCCGATGGATAAGAATCTCGGCGACTGTTAATGATCGTTGCGGCATCCGGATGCTGCAAGATCCGCGAAGAAACGTTCGTAATAATGCACCGCGGTCCCGAACGAGAATTTACCGGCTTTGAATCGATTTAGCAACCTTTATAGTTTGGAAGCGGTATCGTCGAAATTCTCTAAACGCAAGAAACGTGTAATTGCTTTTTAATCGGACCGTCGCACTATGGGGTACTTGGTCGATCCAGCTGGTCAAAAATCGATTTTGTGAAACTCATCCCAGGTAAAAAAATGAGTTGTTACTTAAAAAAGTTAAAGAGTGGAGGCTCAATAAATCGTCGGTTTACCCGGTTTGGCATTTCCGTACGTAGGTGTAATCACTTGAAGTTTAGTCATTTAGTACAATGCTTGTACCTTTCGCCGTGTCTTCCGCATTAGCAACGTTCGAAGTGAAATATTTTTTGTCACGAAAGCTATTTTAAGCAAACCGATGATGGACAGTGTTGTAGCAGGTAAGTGTGTGTATTTCACAAAATTGCAATCAGATGTGTATTTAAATAATTAAAATAACGGTTACTGAAATAAGTCAATTTGAAGGCAGTTTTAACTCGAAGTTCATACATTTGGAAAAAATTAGTTGTGCTTCCGGGTCCGTCCCGGTAATGTTTGTTTAACCACTGTAAAGTGGAAGGTATCAGCTTTATTTTCGCCTAAAAAAAGTTGCAAAAGTTGCAAAAAAATTTCAAGCGTATTATTATTTATTATTATTATATATTATATTATATATGTTGTTATTTTTATTGTCTATATTGTAGTAATACGCGCTTATTGTTAAATTAGTTAAAAATAATATTTACAATAAAAATGGTTAATTTTTATTTCTTTATAATTATTCTTTTTAAGAAAAAATACTATAAATAAGTTAGTAGGTACATTTTAAACACGTTAAGCAGAAAAAGTAATTTTGGCCAGCTAGATCGGTCAAGTATCCCATAGTAAGTCGCGACAACATTTCGCCGGTTATGTTTAACCTGTCTCGGTGAGAAGACCCAGAAGAATGTTATTTACAAACTGCACGGCAGGGTTTGCGCAAATTCTGGGTCCGGGTTGTAAACCCCAATCAAGTACAATTAACCCTGCATTAGCCGGGTGAGGCGCATTAGCATTATTATTCATACGGGGGTTTCCCGAGCTGCTTTTTAAGGTTCGTAAAAATCTCGCCGGCGTATTTTTGCTTTATGAAGTGATGCTCGCTCGCACACGATTCAATTTAAATAATTAAATTAAGCCCGTATCCCGGTCGGTGGGCAAGAAACACACGATTAAAACGGGGATCCTCGGGGTCGAGACAGTTTTCAGTGTAGAATTTTAATTGTTTAGAAAAAACAGACAGGCTCGCCGGAACATTGTTCGAGGTCCTGCGAATTCCGGCGAAATCCGCGAGTGCCGTGGCTCTTTGTCAGTCGTGTACTCGTATAACCGAGTAACGGAAGAAATGTTTGACGATGTCGGGAACAAAGCAATTGTTGGCATACTTCGGCCGCTTTGAAGTCGCAAAGCTCGGCGTTGCCGAAAATGTTGCAGCGTTGCGCTGCGCTCTTGTTACAACGATATACTCGCCTGACCCCCCTCCTCTCCCCGAGGAAAAAAAGAGAATGAGAGAGACAGAGAGTAAAAACTAGCAGAACGCCGCCTGTTTCCGCGAATACAATTTGCAGTAAACCCCGACGGGATCTTGCTAGCGTCCTTTGCGTGCGGAGACTTATACCAGTTTATCCGAGGAGCCGGATCTCGCAACTGTAAACTGGGGCTCTCTTCTTCGTTCGCGAGAAAGAACCGTCACTCTAGATTTTTCGTGATTTTAATTAAGCTCCAAGCACCCAGATCGAGATACCGCACGCCATTTTTACTCGCCGACTGCTGTCGCATTTATATATTCTAATGCGAAACCTGAAATTCCATTTTAAAACCATTCGGGATCTGGTCGGCGAGCGCGTTGAAACAAACGGAGTTGAGCGAGATTTTTCTCAGGAACGTTTCAGACTTTAAACGCGCCTCTCGATCCGGCAAATTGAACTGTGACATGCGAGAAAATTCTATGTATTTGTTGTAGTTGAAGGTCACTGACGCGCGATCCTTGATTACTTAATTTAACACTGGATTGCCTAAGGAAGTCATTTTGACTGCTTTTCAATTTCAATTAGAGAGACAATTGTGTATATAATGACACAGCTTCTTAGAATTTTGTGACTTTTTGTACAACATATAAATGCGTTTATTAATCATTGTAGTTGCCTCCCCTCTCTTTCATTTCCAGTATATATATGTTATACCTGTATTGCCCAAAAGCAGTCATTTTGAGTACTTGGGAAATTTTAAATAATCAAATGACTTTTATTATTGAGTTGAGTAAATTTTTTATAAGACCAGATCGGCTCCAAATTCGCATAACAGTTTATATATTTTTTGATTACCGTCACTTGTACGTGACTTGTTTATTCGAATCTTTATGCCAGGCCTGCTCACGCACCTCATTCCCCTTGAACGCGCGATAACGTAGTTCAGGGGGGAAGGAGGATCACTGATTGTAGGATCACTTACTAATAACTTGTTGTACGACTGTAAATAATATAAGAAATATTAAAAATTAATTTTAAACAAATTTCCTTACACATTAGTTATACTTTCACAATGCAGTCATTTTGACTGCTTTGGGGCAATATAGGTATTTACTAAGTTTCAGTCTTTCTAGTGTTAAGAAACAGTACTGTGTTTCGTTGACTACGTTTTTCATAATTCAGACGCCTTTTCTAACATGATTACGTTGTACACGTTGTTTCTACAGAGCAGCCCGAGTATACATGGCCTATTCTCTTTCAGCTACACAGGCTCACACAGAGATGCACTTTGGAACATGAAGCCCATCCGACGAAGAAGTGCAATATGCGATGACGCCGGTTACGCTGACGCGACTTGCGTTTTCTGCAACGCTTTACAAGATAAATTGCGGAGCGCGTTCTGCCAGTGGCTTTAACCTCGACGCGGCTTAAGCGGCCCGAAGATCGAGGCGACCTATAAAACTTGGTTGATAAGCTCTGCGAATTTTCTACACGAAGAGGAAACGATGAAGCTAAAGGGTGAGATTTTTCTCTTTCACCGGCGAAAATCACAGGACGGTGTAGTTGACAAGCGCCGAAGCTGTTTAGTTAGTATACAGGGGACGCGAGTGCATCTGAGCAGATGGTGTATCGATCGTAGAACGACTCGCCTAACGGCCGAGAAGTCCGAGCTATTACACAACAACCGAGGGAATCGCATAATAACGCGATAACGTAGCAGCGACACGAGTGCCCCGGACGTTGCAACGACGCCATTTCTCACGAATGCGATCGCAAAAACCGAGCACCTCGTCCGGGGACGTGTATGTCACCCTCTAATTTGCAAGGTTGCACCTTGCTACAGTCATCTTGCATCGCTGCAACCATAAAGCGTAAAAAGAGAAACGAAACTGTCTCTCGCAGTCGAACAGAGAAGATCCAAACGAAGAAGCAAAAATATTTTTGGACCTCGATGCCAACTTTCCAATTTTGCACCTTGCTGCAGTCATCTTGCATCGCTGCAACTGTAAAGCGTAAAAAGAGAATCGAAATTATCTTTCGTAGTTGAACAGAGAAGATCCAAACGAAGAAGCAAAATATTTTTCGACCTCGATGCCAACTTTCCAATTTTTCCCGGATCTGAAGGGCTCCTGGAAAAATCCCACAGGACTCGAAATCTATCTTACACGAAATACAGCCGGACGGTGATGCAGTGTGATCACTATGCGGTAGGAAAAGAGTTTCAGGTCGGTTGGTTTCAGCCTGGTCAGTGGAAAAGAAGAGATTCCCAGTCCCTTGCCGTCGCGTTCCCAATATTTCCCAGGATCCCACAATTTTCCCCGGTCGCGTGTCGTAAACCCTGGCTCCTGGGGGGCGGCGGGAATCCTCGATAAAAGGTTGGGCAAGGATAAGAAGGGCTAAGCGTGGCCTAAGCATTTGTCGAGGCGCGAACGCGGAACAGGGCTGAAAAAGTTGCTGAAATATTGACGACTCGCTGAGAGACTTCCAGTGTTCGTCGCCGTGGATCCGCTCTGATCCTTTTCCCTTCTACACGCGCTGTTTCCGCGTACGAAAACAGCGAGGGTCCTTGGCCACCCTTCGTCTCTTCGGTTTCGTCCATCGATTTATCGAGACTACAATTTTTCATCCCCCTTTCGTACCTGAGTCGATCATTAGCCATTAACGCCTCGTAAAGTTCCCAAAATAATTTGGGTTATTTTATTTCGCGAACGACAACCACAGGCGAAGATCAAGGTGAGCTTATGCGTGCAAGGGGACGAGTTCGATCGTAGCCAGCGCAATCGAGTGGCCGAGCGTTTTGCATTATTAAATCCCTTCGATCTGGCCCGATGTTTAATGCATGCCTCGATTCCCGTTCGAACGAAGTCGCTGCCGCGCACCACGACGAATGCTTTTGCCTTTGCGCCACACTCGCCTAAGCGAAAGCGTGCAACTAGGCCGATCGGATCGGTCTAATTAGCGGAGAAATTGCCCGCCTGTGATCCGACGACGAGCCGATATCCGACGATCCGCGTGCCGAACTTTGTGCGCTCCCTTTGTCGTTTCGCAAGGCTCAGCCCCCGTGACCCAATTGCTGACTGATTTAAAAGACGCACAACCCACCCCCGCACCCTATCCCCTTTTCCTCCATCATCGCTCACTGCCGTCGATCGATTACGAAGTTTCGCGTCGAGGTTGTCAGCGACCGTCTTTCGAAAGATTGTCTTTGTTCTGTATCGATAAACGCTCCAGACAACTGTTCTTCGCCGGTTTCTATGAAGAACGACTCGAGCAATTATTTAACCTTCATCCACACTACGTGGTACCCGGGTACCTATTTCAAATTCATTCACATAGTATTCAATATTTTTCAATTGGTATGTCCTTCAACTTTTGTGACATCTCAAATCTACTTTAGATGAATTAATATCCTTGGAATTAAACAAAAATTTTATACAACATTTCACAAACAAAAACTCCCAAACCTTTTTTTTCGCATTCGCTATGATGAGGGTACTCCGGGTACCACAAGGCTCAAGTAGGCAAATTAGATCCTATACAATTGTGATTTACAGTGCAACTATTTCTCAGTACAAATTTTATTGTTTTAAAATACAATCGAACTACATGTCACTACAAGTAATACATTTCTCCACTTTTTGTGTATGCTACACACATATTGGTCTTCTACAGACCTCGAGTCTCGCCAAAAAACAGTGGGGATGAAAACTTGGCGGAAAAGCTTGATAGTAGCGAAGACGTGCCATAAAAAATCACTAGGTCATGCGTGGCCAGCTATCAGGTATATGCATGAACCTGAGGTAGATGGACCTGTCACGGACCAAGGGCCCTCGCTGGGGCCTGGTAGCGACGATGACTGTTAAATTGCGTAGCTCTTAAGAGGCAAGGGGCACCACGTGACATACCTAGAAAGTAACTAGAATCTTACTAGATTTTGTATCGAAACATGGGTTTGCGGGCTCTCGCTTTATTATCATATACGAGCATATTTTGAGTTGCACAAGGGTTCATTTGATAGAGGAAGGTTAACCGCACCACGCTGTGCCCATCATATCAATCACAAATGTTTACATGTGACAGAAAAATAAGCCCAAAGTAGAGCAAACATCGAGAAAACCACCAGCAGATTCCGATGTATTTTTCTGTCACAAATAGACAGTTTTGACTGATATGATGGGGCACAGCGTGGTGCGGTTAATCTTCCTCTATCGAATGAACCCTTGGGCAGCTCAAAATATGCTCGTATAAGGTAAAAAAGCGACAGCCCGCAAACCCATGTTTCGATACAAAATCTAGTACGATTTTAGTTACTTTCTAGGTATGTCACGGGGTGTCCCTTGCCTCTTAATTCGAGGGACTGGGCGAGAGCATTTGTTTACGTTTTTTCCTACTGCAGGTGTCTCCGAGGAGACTTGTGTGTGCGTGTGTGCACGTGTGAGCGCGTAGCGGTCGAGGCGTCCGAGACGCGAGTTTAGTTGGTTGTTAACCATTGGCCCACGAGGTAACCCGTAAGACAATAAAGTGTGAACATCCTCTTTCATCAATACCTTTCATTTCGTAATCCTTAATAACCCCGTTAATAGTGGTTTTATTTGAACAAGGACGCTACAACAGTATGCAGCAACCTATATGGGTACCCGGGTACCTGTTCATGCAGAATCGTATAAAAAATTACCCGTGTGGACGAGGGTTAAATTGAGGGTCACCGATCTCGTTCGCTCGTAACAGTTACGGCCACTGACCTAGTCGTTGAAAGCCTGTTCAATTTCAATTCACTTTAAACACCGTCCAGAAAATTCGTATAAATATCCACGGTATAAAGAAAGTTACGAAGGCAAGAGAAGGGTTTACTAGGAGAAAGCAGAAAAATGTCATAACGATCACGTTGTCCCGATTCCCGCATAAAGCCGGAAGGACTCCGGATCCTGGCTCGCGTATCTTTTCATTTCGGAGTTAACGCGAGCGTAACAGGGTCGCAGAGCCACAGGGCAAGACGACGAAATGGTAACGGAAGCCTCGGCGAGACACCTTTTGTGAGGGATTGAACTAACAAGCTCCGCGTTAGTTGAAAGTTCCAGAGGATTTCGTCCTTCCCCGTAACGTTTGATGAAAAGCTTGTTTGTATCCCTCGAGTACCATCCGTCCACGCTCCGAACATATTTCATAATGGCTGGAGACTGCGAGCGCATCCTCTTGCTTCTGGCTAGTCTCTCCTCCTCTTCCTCCCTCCCTCCCTCTTTCTCTCTCTGGTCGACTCGGCAGTTGGTCAAGACTTTCTTCGCGCAAAATTGTTCGTGCGCCCGCGAACAGAGAACAGAACTACACCCGAAAGTATGAAACCATGTCCCTCAATTAGCTAAAAGCGAAATATTAGCCTGCAAAATCTCATTCCCCTCCATTCACCTAATTGCCGCGTTTATATTCCCGGTAAAACTACAGATGTAGGAGAATGATCGGCGTGGCTCTGAAGGAAGTAATTAATTAATATCGCTGATATATTCAGGCCAGCTGATTTTATAAAAGACGAAGTCTCTCGGTTAAGCGATTAATCATCGCTGGTACATCCACACTGTGTACAAGCTAATTTTCATAAATTATTTTGCAAAGGTGGAAGTAGACTCCGACGTAAATAAGCAATTTATACGAGCACAGTGAACTTTTAGTGAAATTGTATTTGCACAGACAATCTTTTTCTCCATTTTCTTTTTATTATAGAAAATCTCATACGAGATTTATTTCAACATTATGAAGAATACAAATCGAAAATTACGATAGTAGGATATTGAAAGTACAACAACGCAGTACATATTTTACGCATTTTTTTCCATTTCACGGGCCGAATCACTAAACACGTATAACATTTTTAAGAACCCTTCTGGCCCGATGCAATGAAAACAGCAAAAATAAAACTGCATCTTCCAGGGGGTGAAATAATTTGCGCAACAGCCGCCCGCCCGGACAGCTCGTTGCAAAATATGATTCTCTTTTATTAATCATGAAGCTTTATGGTTTCGGGAGCCGGCGCGTGTTCGGTGCAGTGAAGGGTAAGGGTGTGGCTCTGTAATTTTCTCCCGAGCTTCTGCCGGCGCGCCGCGTAGGCCGACTTTTTCGAGGATGATTTAGCAGTAGGTTCTTCGGGAATTACAATGTAATTTGTTAGCGTACGACCTCGTTTCCGGTAGAGTTTACCACGCGCGTTTGACACGCGCGCGAAATTCGGGGTGTTTCACAGATACCTGCCCTTCTGTCTGATAGCCGCCGCGTATTAACCAGTTTATCTTTTTCTACGTAGCTTTTGTATGAAGCTTTTTCCATGTATAAACAACAGCGAGAAAGAGTGTGCACGGTGATCGTAGCACAGGATGCCCCGCTTTAAACCGGAACAATTTGTTTAACGACGAGAGAAAAAACGGCAAATGAGGGCGACGCTATAGCAGCACAACGCGCATACCTCGGAATATAGAAGGTCGTTATCTATGCGACGCTCGTGATTTTCGGGGACACGGCAACTTTTTCCGCTGTTTTATCGCAGCTCGTTGTTCCGCTCTTTTTCTGTTCCGACGAGATTTTACGATGAATCGCACTTATGCGGATATGGATGGGTCGTTGGAGACCCGAGAGGTCCTTTTTCTACCCTGATCTGACGGAGGAAGCGACGATTTATCGTGGATCAGGGGACGAGGCCGTTTCGTACGCGTTATCTGCTGTGAATTGTCGCATTGCCTCGAAAAATATCAGCGACTGCAAGTACGGTCCGTGACCATCGTCTGGTCAGAATCGCCTGATGCCGGGACCGCTCAGAAATGAGCGCGCGACGGAAAGGTGAGGCGAGGAAGAGAAGATTCTCAGTTGAATTGGCACGCCGAACTTTATTATTCGTTTCGTTGAACAAATCGTTATTACACAACGAGACGGAAATCTTGCGGCGGACAATCTTGACGCGAGCAGAAATGTGCAGATCGCGACGCGAAAAACAATAGAACGATACTGTTCGAATTGAAACGAAACGAAAAGAGTGAATTAGCAAAGTAGCAGCGATTGTCGCGGACAATATAATTCGAGTGATAGTCAATGATACTTGATAGCGAAAGCGTTGGTTGAACTGAAAGTCAGCCGCTCCGCCTAGGGAGGGCCTTTTAATACATCGTGAACAATCAGACGGAATCTAACGTGATTGGTGCGAAAATCGATCGCTTGATATTTTCGAAGTTACGCAAACCGCTCGTGCTGGTAAACATGAATGGAAAAAAGGTGTCGTCTCTGACAGTTTGTCAGCGGCTTGAATTTACATGATTTGAACTTCGAATCGCGAACAGAGTCTTTCTCCAAAATTATGCTTGACAACACTCTCGCCTGTGTAAAGGCCGATGGTCTTCTTAAGGGCAAAACATATTTTTAGTTTTTTTTATATGAAAATAGCCAGTTCCTTCAGACAGGTGTGCGTTGCCACGAAATTCGTACGTAGTACTTTGGTTGTTTCTTTGGAAATGTTACGGTGAGAGGTTTCTAAAACTTGCGAGTAATAATCGATTGAGATACACACAGAGCAAGGCTACAATTCGTTGACTTGATTTTGTTATTGAAATAAAATTAATACCGTCGACTTTCCTGAGTTTCGTGATTACGAGACACTGTATGCATTATAGCAGAGACAATATAACAATTTAAAAAGGAAGAGCAGATCTTTTAGCTAAGGAGGCTTAATCCTTTAGCGATCCTTGCACATATTTCCTACATTGCTTTTACTGATTGCTTTGAGTCTTTCTCCAAAATTATGCTTGACAACACTCTCGCCTCTGTAAAGGCTGATGGTCTTCTTAAGGCCAGAACATATTTTCAGTTTTTTTTAAAATAAAAATAGACTTCCTTGGTTTTCTTAGTTAAATTTATCCTGTTCAACTATTGTCAGTATAAACAGGTGTAGATCTGAACACTATCATCTTGCTTTTTCTCTGGCTCGCATTGGATTTATTGATAATCCTGAGTGTAGCTGCAGGGAGAGTGAAGAATCGCTAAACCACGTTCTATGGCAATGTAACTTGTACAACGAGGAAAGGCTCAAATTAATGAATAAACTCAGCAAAATAAATTTCCATCTTCCAATGGATGTCTCAATGTTAATGGCTAAACCAAATATAAAAGCTTGTCACTACATGTTATCATTTTTTAAGAGCTGTGGTTTTAAAGTATAAGTTTTATCTCTAATATACCACATTCTATTTTGTAATTATTATATTCTGTTTTGTATGTGGCGTATTTCGTCTTTTTTGTAATTATGTTGAAATAAATCTCATATGAGATTTTCTAATAAAAAAAATGTACACGATTCATAAGATTAGTGATCGCACGTACATCGGTGATCGTAAATATATAAAAATGAATCAGGTCAGCGATCACGAATGAACAGAATAAATCTGGTCGCTGACCCCGACCGCATATCAGCCATCGCAGAACCGCAGAAATTCTTAGCAAATCAACCATTTATTCTGCCTGTAAAACCCGTAACCACTTGAACGCGTGTTCTACGAGTAATAATTAGTTGCCGGTATAGTGTTTGATTACCGGATAATTCCCGTTACAGAGGAAGACCGTGTGCGGCGCAAACGAGCAAACACGGTTACAGTAATTCCGGGAGCGTGTACGCGCGCGCGCGCACGCTGGCTTGTGTTTATTTAAACGCGGCCTTCGCGTTCAACGAGGGAAGAAATATGGCGGAAATTCCACGGTGAGCCGCCCACAGCGAATATCAATCGAGGTTGCAGTTTAATCAGGAAATTTAATCGAAATTCCGCGCGTTAATTGAGATTCCGTAACGTCCCTGTTCTTTTTCGGGGATCTAGAATTGTGCACTCTCTCTCTCTCTCTCTCTCGTATCCAGCTAATCATTCGAACGAAAAGGGCCGGAAAACTGTCCCGGGGACGGGGATCGAATAAGTCGATGATTGTTCATTACGCAAAGGGGTGGTTGGAAAGAGAGGAAAATCGGGGAAAACGTCGAGGAACGGCGAGGAAAAGACTCGATCCCGTTCCGGGCCAATCCGTTCCCTTTGCTACATAATTTCCAGCCGGGACGTGACTCGTTTGCAACCCCTGGGACCAAGGACGACGGGATGGAAAGGGGTAAGCACGAAGGAACACGTGCGTTCGATCGGTTTCCGGAAGGTGGGTTAGGTTAGATGGGATGTTTGCTGGCGTTCGACTTAAAAGCGTGCGATACGTGACAAGATCCGAACGGGAAAACATCAGGGATCTCGCGAAATAACCTCCCGCGGGATCTAGAAATAGTCCACTGGATCGTTGCGCGTCCTCTAATTACCGCACGAAGTCGATGGTAATCGCTGCCGGTGCTCCGGTAATTAATTCGCCGCCGTTTTAGGCGAATCTCGAAGCATATTCGGGGCCGTAATTTGCTGCTCTGCTTTTACAGAAATCATTTTGTTTCTGCAAACCTTGTACGAATTTGTGCAATTGTTTCAAAAATCCTCTTTCCAACGGAGACCCTTAAAAATGCGTTCCAGCCATCCGGACCGATCATTAGTTTAAGAAATTTCCTAGATTCTCAAAGAGCGTGGGAATATATTCGCTCCCGCATCGTCGAAGAATTTATAATTATAGCAAGCGAGAAGCGATGACGGGCGAATTTAGGCGAATCTCGAAGCATATTCGGAGCCGTAATTTGCTTCTCTGCTATTACAGAAATCATTATGTTTCTGCAAACCTTTTTTTTATTAGAAAATCTAATATGAAATTTATTTCAACATAATTACAAAAAAGAAGAAATACGCCACATACAAAACAGAATATAATAATTACAAAATAGAATGTGGTATACTAGAGATAGACAGATATTTTAATACAGACATATGATTAGTTGTAACAGTATAGATAGAATTTATACTTTAAGACCACAGCTCTTAAAAAATGATAAGATGTAGTGACAAGCTTTTATATTTGGTTTAGCCATTAATATTGAGACATCCATTGGATGCTGGAAATTTATTTTGCTGAGTTTATTCATTAATTTGAGCCTTTCCTCGTTGTACAAGTTACATTGCCATAGAACGTGGTTCAGCGATTCGTCACCCTCCCTGCAGCTACACTCAGGATTATCAATAAATCCAATGCGAGCCAGAGAAAAAGCAAGATGATAGTGGTCAGATCTACACCTGTTTATACTGACCATAGTTGAACGGGATAAGTTTAACTGAGAAAACCAAAGAAGTCTATTTTCATAAAAAAAACTGAAAATATGTTTTGCCTTTAAGAAGACCATCAGCCTGTACAGAGGCGAGAGTGTTGTCAAGCATAATTTTGGAGAAAGACTCAAAGCAATCTGTGAAAGGAATGTAGAAAATACAAGGAGCGCTAAAGGATGAAGCCTCCTTAGCTAAAAGATCAGCTCTTTCATTACCAGCAAAACCAATATGAGACGGAATCCAATAGAACTTTATAGAACTAAGCACATTATCCTGGATGAAGGAATTATTGTACGAATTTGTGCAATTTTTTCAAAAATCCTCTTTCCAACGGAGACTCTTAAAAATGCATTCCAGCCATCTGGAGCGATCCATTAGTTTAAGAAATTTCCCAGATTCCCAAAGAACGTGGGAATATGTTCGCTCCCGCATCGTCGAAGAATTTATAATTATAACAAGCGTGAAGCGATGACGGGCCGCGGCGGGACGGGAATTGCTTCCAGAAGGATTTCGCGCGATTTGTACAGAGTTGTGCGGAAAGGAAGCCGGTTGTTTCGCACGGATTGGTTTAGTCAGCGAGAGAACAAAAGCTTCAGGGCGTCGCGTCCCGACGCTTTGCGTTCACGAAGGAACAAATTAAACGTCGGCCGTCTAAGCTCGCCGGCCGAAAGCTGCGCCTACATTCTTCAGGAGCCAACAAACGAATTCCAGCGTCTCGTTTTCGGTGGAATTCCCTGCTCGCAATGACGCGACGTCGGATGCCTCGCGGAGCACAAAGCCTCGTGTACACGGACATCTCTTCTCTCCACCATCCAGAATTTAACCAGACAGTCCCGGATTTTCCTTGCAATCGCGGGACACATGACCGATGCTCTGCCGCTTCGATTGTGGTCGCTTTAGCGACGAGCCAACGTTCAACTAGCTGCAACTCCGTGAAAAATAATCGGAGAGTAATGAATCTAGACTGGTACGAAAGGGTGAAACCTTTGGTTTGATGGCCAGGTGGTCGATTTTGAAAATTCTTTTGCATTTCAAATCGACGGCGATAAATGACGAGCATTGTCCGCTTGAAGAGTTTCGCGAATTCGAAAGTGTTTACGGAGCTTGAAAAATTGTTTTCACGAGTGAAACCAAGCAGAAAATGAAAATTGAATCATCCTACTTTGCAACGAGATCAAATACTTTGATGTACGATTTTTTGTTACAGTTTCAAACCCAATCATATAAAGTCGGGGGTTGTGAAAACGTAGAACACGTAGTCGCGTAAATTGTCAACGTTCAACAAGTTGTAACTTCGTGGAAAAAAATCGCAGCGCATTGAACTTTAGTTTGTTTGAAAGGGTGGAACCTTTACTTCCATGCGCGTTTAACAAAATTTTTTCAAAAGCGTTCACCGTCGAAGGGTTAATCAATTTCGATTCGGCAGAGTTCGCTCAGTTTCGATTTCCGCAAACAACACGACACGCGGGATAGATGCTTTTCACGAAACAACGACCTGAACAGACTTGAATCCACGCAAAACCAGGACAAAAGTGTAGCGAAAAGCGTCGATTTGTTTCCGATTCGATCGTTACAAACTGGTACGTTCCCCAGTGTCCCTTTCGGTTGGAAGAATAACGATTCGAGCGTAGGAATCGGCTTTTTCGTTGTAAAAATCGGTTCACGGGCCTCCCGCCCTTTTGTCCGGCAATGGGAGAACCTACCCTCGGTGTTTAAATCACCATCGATTCGAGAAAAGTTCGCAATTTATGGGCTACGAACGCCAGGGACGTAAGAATGTCGCCGGAGATTCCACGGAGAGAGAGCCTGAACGATGACAAAGCACCTCGACTTGCTTCCGAACTGTTTCCAATGAAAACTCGCTCGGGAAACTCGGGGACCGGCATCATAAGCGAATCACGAATGCCGTTTTAACGTTCCTCTCTCTCGGAGCGAGGCACGCCTGCCCCGCTTGCGAACTTTGCTTTTCTGCGAAATCACTTACTGCGAAATCGCTGTCAACTATTTTTCTGCGCGCGAGAGTCCATTAACAAGTACTTCGGAGCTCGATCTTTTAAATTGATTCGAAATAGTGACCTGGATTTTTGGGGGAATCGATATTCATGTGAAATACAAATTGCGAGAAAGATAAGCCACATAGACATTAATTTCTTAATAATTTGAATAATCTTAGTAATCGATTTTTGTCACAAATTCCTAATTATATTATATGTCTCGTTCCGAATGATAGTATTGTAGGAATATTTTAAAAAGAACTCCTACGTTTTTGCGCGTATAGGGTTTAAAGAAAATTTAACAATGTCACTTTAAAAATTTTCTCTTTATTAATTCTCTCGCGGCTCGAAAAAAAAAACACACTACTTGACTCGTTCTCAACTCTCACACTATCATTCTCTCTCTATCAGTCTCGCATCCATTCGGAAAAGTCAACCACTCACGTACGCCTTGCGTCTGGCACCCCTAGCCACTTGACGCTTGTCACTGAAACCAAAACACTCTTCTTTCACACCTCGGCCTAATCGGCCCAAGCAAACTTCCTTTTATACAAGACCCAAACACGCTGGCGTCGCGTCCACAGTCACTCTAACATTCATACCTCTACAGTATTGTAGTCATGCTTGTCATGCTTCACATCACAACGTTCAGCGTATATTGAATTTGAATTTGGTGCTCTTTCATCGCCTACTTGTCCCTATTAATTTCTCTATTTTCATATTGTTTCGTTGTGCCGAAACATCGATAACGTTTTTTCGCATAGTGTTCGAAGACAAAGTTCAATTATAACGAGTTCTTATAAAATGTCAGACTACAAGAAGAACAAGCGGCCGAGATCTCGTTCACGTGAGGTATATAAATAATATATATAATAAATGATAATATATTTTTATCATAAATTCCTCATTATTGCCAGGTTACTACATCCAGGAAGGGTGAGAAAGCAGAAATTGAAGTGGGAAGTTAAATAAATGCGTGAACCCGCGACAGGACCATCCGCAGGATATCGAAAGCTTATTCAAGGATCACCTCTTCCTTTTCCCAGAGAAAGAGGACACTGCTCGAACGTATCCGGCAATAAATTTCCACGTCGAGGATGAAATATGGCTACGCGGTGAGGGGGCGCAGCCTTTGAGAGTGCCGTAAAAATTCATTAAAACCCGTTCGCTTGTAAAACGAAAAGTTGAGGAGAGAAATTGACGCGGAAACGCTCGGTAACGAGGATCCGCGGCGCGGCGCGGCGCTGACAATGCCGAGAAACCGTCTGGAGAGGGTGAGAGAGCAAGCATCCGAGTGGACCAGCAAGGATATCCTTTAAAAACAAATAGAAAAACGAACGGATCCGGCTCGGTTATTGGCATATCGATTCCTTGAACCGCAACCACCCCCCGCGACACCTGTACCTTGGCTTAAACAGTCTGGATAAAGGATCGAAATATCGACTTGTCGATAACGGTTCTTCGAGAATTGTTCCTTTTGCTTCGAGACGTTCTACTGTAGAAATGCACCGGGATATCGAAATGGAACTGCATACATATTCTATGAACGCATCAGAAGAATTTGCGGATATGCTATTGTGTTGTTTCATACTGTTCAATTTATTTAGACAGGCAATATTTTTATTATTTCAAAACAAAATATATTTCTGTCGAGTTCTATCTCTACTTCTATATACATATAATGAAATTTGTTTGTCTGTCGTAATAAATACATATTGTCTATTAATGTATATTACCAACTAAGCAGTATACATACACAAATTATTGCAATTGAACACATCAGGAGAATTTGCGGATGCTATTGTGTTGTTTCATACTGTTCAATTTATTTAGACAGGCAATATTTTTATTAGTTCAAAACAAAATATATTTCTGTCGGATTCTATCTCTACCTCTATATATGTATAATGCAAACTGTCTGTCTGTCGTAATAAATATATATTGTCTATTAATTTATATTACCAACTAAGCAGTATACACACACACATTATTGCAATTTTACTAAGACCGAACTCACGAGAGTTCAATTAATTTGAATATATTTTAATTTTGAAAGGCAAGCAATATTAAATGTCGTTATACAGTTTATTTATTAGGAGAGCGATTTCAATATGTTTTAATTTCGAAAATATTAAATCTCGTCGTACATTACTTTCTATTTGTTTCTCGTGTTCGTATATGACAGAAATGCAGAAAAACATTGCGATGTTTAAACGTTTATTGATTTATCAATGCGTTCTGCCTATCTTGATATGTGATATAATATTTCCATGTTGTATTTCCTGCTCATTTTTATCTCGTTTGGTGCAATTGTAGTTTATTATTTTTCTGTTCCTGGTACTGGATTATTCTACTGTTTTTTTTCTTCTTTTAAATACTACATTTTTCTGAGAAAAAACCAAAGGGTGTATTATTATCAGAAGCAAATAGTTAAGGGTTCCACAGTCTCGAACGAACAATTTTTTTGCAGGCAGATAAATTTTCGGGAGATAAATCCGCAGAAGTGGAATCGACAGGTAAATTCGAGGAATCGAATGTCTGCAACAAAAATGCAGTCGATGTATCGACAGTTGCCTCTCGTCGAACGGTAAATGGATTCGAAGCGGGCTCGGTTCTGGACATATTAAATTCATAAATATTCTGTGCGGTTGCTCGTCGGGTCTTTTCGTTTCAATTTTTCAGGTGTTCATCGAGCGAAACCGCGTTCCGCGAATCGTGATTCGATCGTTGCTTCTCCGTGCGAGAACCGTTCGTCGTGAACGAGCTCGGTTAACAGTTCCGAAATAATTGCTTGCCATCAATTCCTGAAGCTCGTTGCTGGTTCAGAATTCTGCGCATTAATGGACGGCGGAATCGAGGACCGTGCTTTTGTTAAAAAATATTCCCCGATGGTTAACTCTCTTCCCCCCCCACTCTTCTACACGCGATTCAGGGGGAAATAATTGGCGAGCTGTTGATTTATAATCGGCGTTTTATCGTTTCCGTTCGACCGCGCGGATTAAAGCCTCGAGAGTATATATCACCGGGCTGCCATTCGTATTTTGGTCATTAAAACAGCCGAAATCACTGTGCAACGTCACCTTTTCAACGGACTTAATCTCTCTCCCGGTTTATCAAATCACCACGGTTTTTCCCTCGTCGAAATCGTTGATGAATTTCATTAGTACCGTTGTCGAGCTCCGCGATTTCAGTACCCGGTTAATGATACTCAAATAGCAATAATACTTTCCTGGGAATTGCCACAATTCTTCGCCGAGTATCAATTTGAACTTTCTTGCGATATCGTTTCAGTGTGATCAGTTGATAATTCTCCGCCCGTACGCAAAAGTTTCAACCGTGTTCTGTACGTCTCGAGCGTTCTTCCAGCAACTTTGTTCAACCCACGCTTAATTGCAATTAAACGGAAACCTTATGATGCGCCCGAGTCCCCTAACAGATTCCCTAAAAATTCTTTCACTGTGAACGGCCTCGTTAAGAATTATGTTACAGTGAACGGTCTCATTAAAAATTATTTTACTAATACACTCAAATCGACGTCGGACAATGCTCGGAGAGATTTCTGGAAAACTTGATTGGAAATTGTACCTACGCATAACCCACGATTAGCGCTATTAAAAATTACTTTACAAACATGCACAATAACATGATCGCTAAAAAATGCATTAATAAATCAATCCTAGATTACTTGTGCCTGAGTCGTGTCCATAAAATCCTCTTTTACCCACTAAATTGTCCAGACACAAGTGGTGTTGTCTTTATGATTCTCAAAGAATAAAATTAGTTAATAAGTTGGGTAAAATTAAATTTTTTCTACCATTAAAAGCGGACATTTTCTTTGCTAAACCTATTGTTAAAAATTAATTAATTGGTTATCGATCGTAATTTATCTGAAGGATAACACAAAGTTTTATTCGCGGCGTAAAGGTTCGATCATTTACAACAACAAATAGCCATTTTGTGACATACTAAACGCTGGATTCGGATTTGAATCTTCAGGATCGAGAACCACGTTAGCTATTAAAAATGTTTTTAATCAATTTAAAATAAGAAAGGTGTTTCGTCCTAGATCCGCTAAAGGACTCATCAGTAAGGCTATTTAGCGGGCCTTGCCTTATACACTGGATGTTCGAAGGCAATTTGAGAAACGTATTTATACTGAATGCTGACATATTAAATAATAATACGTTTCTCAAATTGCCTTCGAACATCCCGTGTATAAGGCACGGCCCGCTAGATAGCCTTACCGATGAGTCCTCTAGCAGGTCTAGGACGAAACACCTTCCTTCTTTTAAAACTAATTAAAAACATTTTTAATAGCTAATGTTAAAGCCTGTGAATATATTTTCCAGTTTTTATGCGACTGCAATCTTCAGCTCTAGAGATTGTTAATTCTGTCATTGTACACTAACTGTAAGACTACTGTTAAAACAAAATTGTTAAAGCCGAAATAAACCTACAATAGGTTTCAGTGGCTCAATAGAAAAACAAATACTCTTCGACATTAAATTGCCGAAGATAAATAAATATCGATAAACAGAGCTGTATTTTATTAAGGAAACAGATACGGTGTGAGTAAAAATGGTCGGTGGCTAACAGCGTTGAAAATAGCAAGAGGAATAGCACGATTCTCCGGGTTGCAGATCGCATTACAGGATTCTCGGGAGCAAACGGCCCGGAATCGTATAATTCGCTCCGTACGATCGCGTCGCGAGAATTGCGTGCGATAATGGTCCGAAGGAGTTCGTTTCGTTCGGCAAATCGGCTTACGTTTAATCGAGACTCCTCGCGGACGATTACGCTAGGCAGCTATGAGCTGGCGCTGGTCGGCGCGGGCGATCTTGCCGATTCCATGAATTATGGAATTCCATCGGACGGGACCGAGAAGAGGACGATTGCATTCCCGCCGCGATCGTGCACGCTATAACGAGCGTGTGCCGAGCAAATGGCCGGGGAAATTTATATTACCCGGGATCAAATATTTCGTCGGGGAACCGGGCGAATTGAAACCAAAATTGTATCCTCGAACGGGTCGAATATCGATAACCTCCATATACGCGGACACCGGTCCCGGACCATCGCGTCTACACGCGTGCGTGTACGTATGCACCAGCCTGTATAGGTTGGCAAATCGCTCCCGGTTCCCGTGTATTTAACGATTATACGCCGGCAAACTGTTCCCCGTATTTAAACCGCGCCGGACAAATCGCGCTCGCTGCGAAAACACGCGAACGATATATATTCCGCAGCAACGCGACGATCGTATTAACGGCCAACCGGGAAAACGTAAGAACGCAGCTGCCTCCCGCACAATAAAATACCAACTCATAATGCCCCGGAATTTATCGTCTAACTCGCTAATGTCGCCGACCCGGCCTGCCCGTTTTTATTGCGAGAACCCACACAGCTGCGATCTTTCGACAGTTTAGTTTCGTTGCAGTAAATTCTTTATAATAGAACGTTTTTCACTGGCCGACAGAAATCAAAGATCTTATAGAAGCTCTTACATGTTGGGGCGCCACATTTTGCCATCTAGATTTACGTCATTATTATTACGCATAGCAAACAATGTTTCAGATGAAGTTGAATGGTTTTGAGAGGGGCACACTAGGATGGTACATTTTCTTGTAAGTGGACGTGCAAAGCACATATGAAGGCCATTAATGTTTTTATAAATGGAATCATATATTTTTTATTGCATCAGCAGATGCTTCTTCATATTCTTTACAAAAAAAGTATTAATCTATTTGTGTAAAGAAATCATTAGTTTAGGAGATATCTTAATTATAATTTGTTAGGAAATCTCGACTCTCCGGTCAATAATACACTCCCAAAGAAAAAGATAGCACACGCGTGCTATCTTTAATTTCTCGCGTTATAATTATGGTACAGGAAATGTGTCTATGATACAGAAAGACTACCTTCTACTAATATGTAAACACTATCTATATTGGAATTTCTACGAGATATTCTCTTAGGAGGAATGTAAACACACAAATAAACAGAGACAAAATGATGGCAAATTCAAGGTTTATTTTGATTTTCTTCAATATGTCGCGAGGTTTATATATAAGGAAGTTAAAGTGGTCAGTCGGTGTTCAGTGCTTCTTGATATTGGTATCTGTCGCATTTCGTGATGGGCCGTGGTAAAAGATTTGGCAGTGAAATAAACGCAATTCTTATTTTAAGAAAACGGAAAGTAACGATTACAGAAATTGCGAAAGAAATTGGTCGAAGCAGAAAAGCTGTATATAACGTATTAAAAGATGTGGATAACTACGGCAAAAGGAAAATCACACACTGGAAGGCCAGCAGCCCTATCGCACCGTGACACAATAAGCAATACTTCGTGCTGCATCTAATTCTTGTGCTACTGCGAGAGAGATTGCTTGCAAAGCTGGTGTACAAACTAATATTCAAAATATTATATTATATTATATAGAATTAGAATATCTCCTAAACTAATGATTTTTTTTACACAAATAGATCAATACTTTTTTGTAAAGAATATGAAGGAGCATCAGCTGATGCAATAAAAAATATATGATTCCATTTGTAAAAACATTAATGACGTTCAGATGTCCTTTACACGTCCACCTACAAATAAATGTACCATCCTAGTGTGCCCCTCTCAAAACCATTCAACTTCATCTGAAACATTGTTCGCTATACGTAATAATAATGACTAGATAGCAAAATGTAGCGCCCCACTATGTATAATTAATATTAACAATTTTCTAGTTTTTATTTCACAGTAAATGCACGGTTACAAGTACAAAAGAGGAGGGGAAGTATTTTATTTTTTAAATTTTTATATGGGAAGTTAGGGCGCGACGAGGGGAACAGTTTGCATGGCCGACAGTTTCGCAGTCGCCTGTACAATTAGTATCATTCCGTGCCCCTAATCGTTAATGATA
>CM052335.1:4811756-4833001 GCA_028455595.1 Lasioglossum vierecki | reverse complement strand
AAAAAATGATTCGTCATTTTCGTATTGCTGCAAACCCCACTGAGAAAAATTCATACCATTTAATTAATAGTAAACATGTTTATTTACATTCACGCTCTTAGTGTAGAGTCTTGGTCAAAGCCAACGATCTCAATAGACATCAGTTCTAGGTAAAACTTTTATTAATTTACGTACGCGTTGGCGTATAAGGCAGGACCTGCTAGAATTGCCTCACTGACGAGTCCACTAGCAGGTCCGGGACGAAACGCTCCTTTAATGTAACCCCTTTCGAACCGATCAAATCATTGTCTTGCTATCACTTAATCCATTGAACTGGCTACCCAATATTAATTTGGTGGGTAGTATAACAGTCCTACAAGGTCATTCACGAGCCGACGTGTCCGCAGTTTAAAACCGGGCTCAAGCCTTACAATCTTGAGTTGAATACGTCCGCGCGTCACCTGAGATTGTCTTCGGAAAAACACGACAAAACACCGAATAATTCGAACTAATGGCGAGCAACATTATGCACACTTTGCGTTGTATTCCGGATACTTAATATGTGTATATTTATTAAGTACAATTTCTGAGCGAAATATAAACTACAGACGTTATACAAAAAGAACTTAGTAGTCTAGACAAGACTCGTCTCGATTGATCAGAAGCGAAATAAGACTGAGAAAAGAATGTTAGCGAGAAGAAAAAATCAGTAGAAGATATAGGTTTGGTTCTGAAAGTTGGGGGTTGTTTTAGGTCTAATGGTCAGTAAGGGATGAATCATAGGTATGTAGTTCAAGGATGAGTAATAGAAGATAAGATGCCGAACTGAAGATAGAGAGACGAACCGATCAATGATTGTCTTTGCTATCACTTAATCCATTGAAATGGCTACCCAATATTAATTTGGCAGGTAGTATAACAGTCGTACGAGGCCATTCTCGAGTCGATATGTCCGCAGTTTAAAACCGGGCTCAAGCCTTACAACCTTGAGTAGGAATACGTCGGCGCGTCACTTGAGAGTGTCCTCGGAAAAACACGACTAAACAGGCATGTCAAACGAAAGTGTTCCTCTGAAATCCCATCAGGACGTGCCAAGTCTCAGAAAGAGGTCTAAGAACAAAGCGAGGTGCTTATGGCAATTATAAAACGTAACGCGACTGCAGCACTGCGCTGTTCTGAAAGTGAGGACGCCGGTGAAGGCTAGCGACGGCCACTTCCGCAAATATTCGATTAGGCTCCTCAACTGTCAGGTTGTCGAGCGTTCTCGTCGCGAGGCGTGCTCTCAAAGCTGTCCGTCCATTTGCGTCGCCTTATTCCGATGACAGCGAGGCGGCGCGGCGCTGTGCGACGTCTTCTCTCGCTCGAAGAGCGTCGTTTCTGAATAATTGAATTGGTCCATCTGTCCGTAACGAACGGAAATCAAAAGGTGTCTATCCGGTCCGGGAGGATCGAGTCCTGTTTAGACGGGCGCCGGCTCGAAGCTCGCGGCAAATTAATTTATAAGCGAAATGGTCGCGGTAATTGAACATCAAAATGTCCATTAAAACTCTCTCTATCTCTGCCCCTCCCCCTCTCGTCCGGCGACCCTCTGTGCATTGGTAACGCAATTTTCTATGCTTTCACGATGCTTCACGCCTTTCGAGGCTCGACCATCGCTCAGCTCCCTTTTTACGCGCTCGAACACTCCTCTCCGCTCCGCTCTGCAACACTACGCTCTGCAACGCTCTGCTCGCGAGCACAAGATTATTAGCAGTCCCCGGTGTGACTCGGAAACGCGCCACTAATAGACACTAAATGCATTTTCGCTAATAGTTACGCGATCCTTCGTTCGCCCTCCCCCCTCCCCTCCCTCCCCGGGACACGGGGCAGACGCGACGCGGAACAGAATCTTAATTAACGCGAGCGGGATTCCATTAAAATAGCAATGCCGGGGTCTCCGTTTAAGGGATACTCGTTCATCGTTGCCGGACTAATAAGCCCGGCAGATGGCTCGCGTCTCCCACCGACGCCATAATGGAAAATTTACGGCTTCGTCCGCCGATGGAGACCTCGTTAAGCTACCGAGATATTTTAAACCCGGAACGAGTCGATTCGACGGACGAGGTTTCCGCGATGAAACCCTCAGTCCCACTGTTTATTATGCCGGATCCCTAGAGGATTTGATCATGCGGTGACGATCCAGAAATGGGCCGAGGGAGGTGGTCATCCTTTCTAAAATTTGTACAGAGCCTGCAAACTTTTCTCCTGAGTGATACCAACATGAACATGAAGATTGGACCTTCTCCTTCACGACGAGACCAAGAACGGACTTTCCAAGACGAAAGCCTCGATGCTACTGTTTATTATGCCGGATTCCCAGAGAATTTGATAATTTTCGGACGAGAAGGGTTGCGGAAGGGTTGCCAACTGTTGAGGATACGGTAAATCGTCGCATTCGCAGAGGAAACCAGATGAAATCCCGGCGAGAATACCGGCACGACTCGTTTCAATTTGGCGGCGCTGTCGACGACGTGTTCGCATCCTTTAGGGTTGAGAAGGAATTCTGTACTTTCCTCAGGAAATGTTTCCGAGTTCTGTGATGGAAGGTATATGGAGGATGTTAGCCAAGCTTTCAGTCAGTGCACGTTGTGCTCGCAAAATTCGCCATTTAACGTGATAGAGAAAATTAAAATGTTTGAACTTCTTCAAAGCACTATTGTCGATGCGTGGATTGGGTAAAGAGAACATTTCAGTTTTCCTTGAATGGCATAGACGCAAAAGCAATCTTTCCAGCGCCATAAATCCTGCGACGGAATTCAGGACGTCGCGTCGTCGTCTTCGCTCGCCGAGTACGAGTTTACACGAAACTTGGCTCCGCGGCGCGTGATCGATTACGACGATACGTGAGACGCTTTCGACTGCTGGCCTAGACGCGATTCTTTGGTAATTGCCGATGGAATCGAGCGGAATCGGGCGGAATCGATCGAAATCGCAGAGGAGTCACAGAGGAATCGAAAAGGGACTGGCTAGATACTCGAAAAAGAAACTGGAACACGGATTCTTTGTTCAAAATATAATCTCGAAGGAAGCGAACCTTGAGAACACCATTCTCTCCGGCGCCGTTCACGATATTCGCGTGAAACCAATTGCAAGTAAAAAAATACACGTTAAGGGTAGAAAAAAATTATTTAATTCTTATTTGCCCATTTTACGATTTTCAAACGGTCTGAATGAAAAGTCTCTTCCTGTTCTTCTTCCACTGGCGATTCAACGTTTAACACCTTCCAGGCCCGCGTAACTGTTATTCCACAGTATAATCGAATTTTCCGCGTGTCGAACACCATTAGCTCGACCGAAAGCATCGATTGGCTATTTATCGGGCATCACGGTCTCCCCACGACTGATTGATCGCGAAAGTGCCGGGCCCCCGAGCAAAAACCTGCAAACCGTCGTAATAAATCACGGTTCCGAGTGAAATCGATCGGTACACGATCCCCTGTCCCTCTTTCTAATACGGTTGAAAAAAAGAAGTCCGGGGAAAACAGAAGCCAATGGGGAATCGGAAGAGAAAGAAGAAGACTCTCCGGACGCTTACGGGATTCTCAGGAAATCGGAAACTTTTTTGCTGATTAGACATCGTTCCCGATTTAACCTTCGATTCTGTCTCGCTTGGGGCGCCATTACCATTTCCGTGACTCGAATACCGTCCCATAAATATTTATGGCGACGCAAACTTAGATGAATGTTCCCTTTCAAACCGGCAAAACAGATATAAGCACAAAAATTTTCCACGTGATCCTGAGCTAACCACAGTTTCTCGTTTCTGGTTGATTAACTCTTCCGAATTCTCCGACAACGATTTGCGAAAAGTCATTCCACGTGTTCTTGCTCCGCAATAAAATTCATTGAAATCATGAAAACATGTCCATGGGAAATTATTCTATAAATATAATTGTTCGAACAGGAAATCTGTTTCCGGGAAAGCCCCAGGAAAATCGTGGAAAATCAGAGTAAAATCGTGGCAGATATCGAGAGAAGTTTGCGCTAAAGGTATTCGATGGTTGATGAGCTCATCAGCGCCCGAGAGTTTATTAGCTGGGAATAAGAACAATATAGAGTGCCGCCTCCGGTCGAAACCGCCCCCAGGGAGTTTCTTAATCGCGGTATAGCAGAAAGAAACCGCCCCGGCCACTTGACGCGAAATAATTGGCCCACTTTCTCATCTTTTTTCCACCTTGCTCGAAAGAGAGGCTTCCCCCCTCTCTCTCTTAATAACAGGAAATGATAGTGGCTCTTATTCGGAAAAGGCCCCGTGGAGGATGAAGTCTTTGCCGTTGATAATTTGTCTTTCGAAACAAGGACAGAATGATTCGTTCTCCACGATCGCGAGAGACTGCCAAGGATCTTTCACGATTTATTCTACGTTTCTAGATCGACTAGAAAGAGAGAGAGAGAGAGAGAGAGAGAGAGAGAGAGAGAGAGAGAGAGAGAGAGAGAGAGAGAGAGAGAGAGAGAGGGAGGGAGGGAGTCAGTGCATAAATGCTTCAGGAGGAAAAAGAATCCTTTTGTTGAAGAGACTGTTAGAGAGACTCTTTTATTCATTGTTTTTGCTACTTTTCTGTTCTTTCTGCTTTGTAGTTCTATGTTATTGATGATGTACAATTGTAAAGGTACAAGAAGTATTTAGCTTGCGAAAACCTCTTTCATTCTGTGCCAGTAATTTTATTTTTATGTTGTTCCCAAACTATTTATCCTAATTTCTACATTCCTTACTTTCGCATTTCATTTACTTTACCTTTTGTTATAGCTTTTCTAAATTTATTTACTGCAGACTGTTATCACTTTACCTACCGGAAGCCTATCAATAGATTCTTAATAATTGTGCTGTGGTAAAAGAAACTTTAAAAACGAAATAATTACAGTATTCTGTCAGTTCGGAAAAAAATGTTTGTTCAGTTTTACCGTCATTCTTATTGTACATTAGAAGATCGTACAAGAACGAAATACAGTTTTAACGAGAAACCGTCATATTACAGTATCCATTACAAATCAGCAATGTATTCGCTTTACTTTGTTCAGTTTAAAATGTAAAAAGGAGCATAGAAGAGCCGTGGACCTAGACAGCATAAAGACAACAACCTCGTATCGGTGTCCGCGACCAAACCGTAAAATCCAATCTCAGCCGTCGCGGAGACTATCCGGTGGATAGAGTCGTCGTCCAGAGGAGTCTGGAGAGGAGCCTGGCAAAGGGATGGCGTTAGCTGTGCGAGGAGAAGTTATCGAGGGGAAGATATCGCGTCGTTCGATGCCATATTTTGATACGAGGAGGCGACACGTTACGGCCGACCAAGGTACACTGGGGCTAGACAAAGCTCTGGCACAGGGGGTGAGCACGGGAAACGTCGGAGAGAACGGGACTTGCGCTCTACTCGACAAGAAAGACCGAGAAACCGAGAGTAACTGGAACAGAAAGACTTAGACAAAGACCAGCGGTATCGCGACCAGGTAGATAAAGACACCGAGAACGAGTTGAAAAGAAGAGGGAGACAAAGACAGAGCATGAGATAGAGTCTGCCAGGCATGAGAATTTTTTTATGACTGAATCTGTTACCGGCTCGAACATCCGAGTTTATGACGACGCTCTAAAACTAGCTCCACACGATTTTGTTTTAACAGTTGCACTTTCCTATGAATGATAGTTCGAATTTAATAATAATGCGGGGAAGAAGTTGCTCTTCGTTTTTGGTTGATAAGATGGCTAAAAAAATTAAGTTTCAAGGTCTCGTTGGGAAGCGTCATCTTCAAGCTCATGAAAGATTCATTCCGGAGAAAAATTTTTCATTCTTTAATCATGAGTATCCCAAGGAGGTACGGGCTCCTATTTCTGTTTCACAAAATGGCCAAAATAATCGTAGATCAATTTCTAAGATCTCGTTATAAAGGGAAGAATTCAGTTTTGAAATCTATGAAGGATTTGTTCCCAAATAAAAATTTTCCAGTGCTGGCAAAGTCATCCGAATGTATTGCACTCGAGTCTCGCGGAAAGAAGAGAGGGGACGGGAAGAATGAAAGAGGATAAGGGAAAGATAGAGGCGAGACTCGATCGCGGCTTGAGCGAGAACCGGTCGAGAATAGAGAGAAGATCTCTAGAATCGTTCGAGAGGGAAAGAGACCGAGGAAGCTTTACGCCCGAAAGCCTGGCAAACGCTGGCAAAGGCTGGCCGCAAGTTTGGGTACATTATGCAACGACAAGCCAGTCCCCAGGTCCACGGTACAGTGCATTTCGTGCACAGCCACGGATAAGGCAGAGCAGCCGACACATTCTGACGGGCAGATTTACTCCCGACGCTGCTGCTGCTGCTCGCCTATACTCGTGAGATACTGTAATGTCCTCCGCTCCCAATCTCTGCTAACGGTACAATTTAATCCTTCCCAGGACCAGAGGCGCAACCGTAATTCTTGCGGCGCCTTCTAACGGCACGTGATTTCCCGGGCTCTGTCCGGTGCAGGTGGGCCGACGCGTGCCGTTTGCCCACTCGGGACTGTTGGCCCACTCTGCCACTGTCAAATTCCCTTGGAAATTCCGACCCTCTTCGTACCATCCCCCCATCCTTTCCGAAAGCTGCATTTTATTCTGTGTACAAATTGATACATCCGGATTCATTCACAAGAAATTATTTGAATTTGAATAAGCGTTTATTCAACCTCCACTGCACTCGTGGAATTAACGTATATCAGCATGAATTTAATATTAATTGTATATAACACATTGTGATACTGAAACAAAAAAGGTGTAATGGAGACTCTAGAGCTTCGACTGGTTCGGTAGACCGGTAAGGACTGAGCTAGCCGATTTCCTCCGGGTAAGGGGACAGTAAAATTGAAAGTGTAATAAAGCTCAGGCCAAGAAAGACCCTTTTCTCCTTCATGTATTTTGTGCTTTCGTTGTACACTCCAACAGAATTTTTTGAACCGATTCACATGTCCAGCTGTTAAAACATCCATTATAACGTATCTCAAGATAAACCGTATCCATTTATAACGTTTTATCCATTAATTTTGAGATAGAAGAATATTCCGGCAGACAAAGAAACGAAGATTAACAACATTAACCTCTCTTCTCGCAAATCCTGTAATATACACTCGCATAAGAGTTCATTTCGAATGCAGTTCCAGATCCCATAAAATATCCGGCGGCAGTAGGAAAATCGAGGTAGAACCAGAGAAATGTGGAGTTTAATGTGGAGCTAACTAAAAAGGATTAGGAAAAGTTGGGAATAACGCAAAGATGGAGCTAGTACATTCAAATGAAGCAAAGGATTGCGGGGAACTGACGTCGGCGAGATAAAGTCCGAGTGAAAGGAAAAATCATAGTATTCTTGAGCTCGGCGCACGAGTGCGAGCTCAAAGAAAAATCCACTGTTATGAAATCCCTATTGCACCTTCGAAGCACCTACTACGAACAATTGTACACTGAAACATCGCTCATCAGGCATCCACTACTCGTCTCACTTAAAAAGTCCATTCCACCGATTGTGCTTCGTACACAGTTTCGTATTGGTCTATAACTTAAAAACCAGAATTTCTTGAGGCAATTTAAACGTTTATTAAAGAAAATCTTGTATAATTCTGTTATTCAAAATATTGTCCATCGGAAGTTACATTTTCCCATCTTTCTGGCAATTTGTGGATGCCATCCCAAAAAACCGGTTATCCTTTACATCCGCTATTTTCCAAATAATTTTTAACGGGTTTAGGAATATGTGGCCGAGTACTGTCATGTTGGAAAATCAATGTCTCGTGTCTGATCTCCCATTCTGGCCGTTTTTTCTTCAATGCTCTCTTTAAACGAATCAGTTGTTTTCGGTGACTGATCTTCCAATTCTTCATCTTCAAACCTTTTTGACTGTCCAGGTCGCTCTTTGTCTTTGATGTCAAAATCGCCATTTTTAAAGCGTTGAATTCGCTATACAATTCCACGAACAAACGATGACTTTTGGCAGCAGTTTTCTTTGCAAAAAAGTGATTCAGCAAAAGTTCCCGCCAATGCTGTCTCTCGCCAATTTTCAAAATTTTCCTTGATTGGAAAAAATATGATGCGCACAAGCAAATCAAACACTGTTGACTGATTTTGCAGGTTATGAATAGAGATTCAATGATTTGCTACAGCGCACATACAAGTGTTGGCATCTAATGTCAAATTCCGGTTTTTAAGTTATAGACCCAATATTTCAGAGAAAGGGACCAAATATCGAATTCTTCGTTGCAACTTTCGGAAGTGTAAGAGAAATTCGAAAAATTGTCAGTCGGCGGAAATGTGTCTCCGTTTCGAAAAATTCGCGTTCCGAGTTTCTCCACCGTCGACTTGTTCCGTTTCGACGATCGCGAGTCCGTCGACGAGTCGTTGACGCGTTCCGCGTGCTCGTCGAGCATCGTCGAGGAAGCAGTTCATCGTCGAATGCGTAAACACGGGGACGGAGTTGTGTCTGAATGCGGGAAATATTCTAGCATTCGTCGACGACGATGGCAGCATGTGCGCCCGGCCGAGTTTCCCCAGCCGAGACTCATTCGCGGGACGGCAAATTACCAGTCGGATTAATCCTAGGAGCGGCTGGCTGGCTGGCTGGCTGGGCTGGTTGCAGCGTACTTGAGATGCATGCACCCGGTGCATATAGATAGCCGGCATATGTAGGACGAATTGTCTTGCCGCACAATGCATCCGCGCCTGATGAAATCCTTATCTCTGCTTCTCTCGTTCCCGCGCAACCAACCAGAGCCGTTCTCCCTCTTCGCCGCTCCCCACCCCCGTCTAATCGGATACAAACGACTTCTGCGAGGACTGTGTTCGCCGAGGTCTGCCCTTATCTAGCCCTGCGATTCCACGATCGAATCTACCAAGATTGCTCCCGGCTCCTGCTACGACGCTATGCACCGTTACACTTGCACTTTTCTCCCCGGGGCGATACCCCGTCGTGCGCCGAAGCGACTGTCGAGAAATTGGTGGTGCTTCAGCCGTTGTAATTTGGTGAAAACGCATCGTAGAATAATACACTCAGTCTCGAGTTTAGAACTTCTATTCTCGCACACCATTGTTCAAATTAGAAATACGCGAACTGATGATACACGGTAGATGCAGAAATACTAGATTATAAAACACAATCCATAGAAACTAACGAAATCAAAGTCGCGGTCAACTTTTAAAATTGTTGAAAAAAAATACCCACCGAGTTTTACAATTAAACAAAAATGTTCCGCGATAAAGCAAACTTTCCCGATTCAAACAAAACAAGAATCGTGTCAATCCGATAACCCATTTCCGAGATAAAAATTCGCAACTGCGATCCGTCCTCGCGGAAAGGTCACCCACTTCGCGGTCCCGTGTTTCGTAAAGAAATTCGAAATGATTAAAGCGATCACATAAAACCCTCCCTAAAATTGCACGGTCTGCGTCGTGCTGTATACAATTTATTTATAATGTTTTAATTAAACACGATATTCTTGCGTCGCGACACATGACATTTCCCGCATCGATCCGAGGCTCTCCGTAGCGGTGTAAACAGCAAGAGTGAGAGAGAGAGAGAAAGACCCGCCCCGGCCGAACAGCAAAATTTCAGTTTCGTTAACTGGCACAGGGTTAACGATATATCTCGATCGACCCGAATACCCGCGCGGTGGCGCGTTGTTCGTCGGGTCGGGTCGGGCCGGGCCGGTTGCACGGTAATTGATAACTGCATTTATTATTCCTAATCTTTCGGGCGAGCGGGCGGGCGGACGCATTAAAATCGCACGCGAGTCGAAATGTCAAGGGTCGAATTGATAACAAGTGTCCCTTAAAATATACGCGGATTCGACGGGCATAATAATAATAATTTCGGGTTCGGTAGTCGTGCGGGAAATAGTGACATCGCGTCGTCGACGGGGTTATCGTCGACGTCACGTTAAATCTTTGCCGCCTGAGCCACGTTATTAAAGCGCGGATTAGCATCGACCGCCATTCAAAATCCTATTACACGGTAATTTACGTTTCGTCTGGGAAGGCTCGATGGTGGGGGAGCATGGAAAAATTAAAAAAAAAAAAGAAACGAGCACGTGGAAAAACGAGGGCAAGAAGGGAACACGTAAATCCGCGTGCACACGGCCGGCCGGTGGCCATTTGACTTCGTAATTTCTGCGGCCGGAAGCTACACAGCTGGCGGATCGTACATTTCGGTAATAAGTCGGCGAGAGGATAGCTCTCTCTCCCTCTCTCGCAATTCCTTTTTTTTTTTCATCGCGAATCTCTCCGGAAGCCCGGCGAATTTCCCGTGAAACTCAGATCTGTGGAAATTTTACAGTCACGCCACCGCGCCCCGGCCCCTGTAAATTAAATTATGCGTCCTTTCTATATCCATTATGGCGGCATAATGAGACTAACAAAATTACGCTGCATTACGAACTTTAATACAATATATTGCGCCCGGCGGCGTTTAATGCATTGATACGTACCGTTTCATTCAATTATCCGGCCATTGTTCCAGGAATATTTTAGCGCATTGTTGCTGGGCCCGCGAATATTACACGGTCTCCGCGATTTACGCAAGTTCGGCAACGTTCCTTCTACTTTTGCACCACCTCCCCCAAACTGCTGTCCCCCATAAATCGAGGGAACGCGTGCTAAGCGGGAATGTTCCTTCCCCTTCTTGCCCCTTCCCGCCCCTGCCACCCCCACGAACCACTCCTGACCGATATATTGCACCGGGCTGAGCCACTTTAAAAGTTTCCCCGCTGCGCCCCGAATAAATCATGGCCTCCCGTAACTCGCACGGGATACCGTGCGTGATCTACGGCCCCGGAATACGTCCGAGACATCTTCGAGGCGGCAAATGCCCTTATTTTTCACCGGCCCTTCGCCTTGTCCCCTTGTCGCTCGGCTGCCTGCGTCTGACCGTACACGTTCCACTTGAACGCGAGCGAGATTCGCCGCAGGGCTTCCTGCTGTCAGCCATTCTACTCGAAATGCACTGTGACGCGACGCATACCAAATCAGGGGGGGTCCAATTCATCCCGACGCTGTCCTCGAATTTCTTTCGATACCGCGAAGAATTTCGAGACGTTATCGTCACGGGTTCACGTAACAGGTTGCACCTGTGAATTTTTATCTTGGAAACTCCTTGTCCCCTCGCGATCCTTTCTTCTTTTTCGCGGAATATTTTTCCCCAGTTCGGAAAATGAGAAAGTATTTTTTTAAATAATTTTTAAGTTACTAAAATTAAATCTTTGCTCTTGCTGAATTAATCGAAGACCATTGTTTGAGAACCTTCATACTTTCAAGGCAAAATTCCCTTGTCACCGGTCTTCGATTATTTCAGCAATTTTAATTCAGCATATTTAATTTATCAACAATTGTCGATCGAAATAAAGGAAAACCGTTACTAAATTTGAGTTACGAAAAATAAATTTGAATACATCAAATCGATAACTTCAACCCCCTAATTCCAATATCCTAAAACCGTTCGCAACTGCCCCAACCGAGTTCCACAAGAATAAGAATGCAAAAAATTCGAATGGTCATGTCTCAGAAACAAATTCGGGACTGACAGCCAAGTGACGTAACGGCGATACCATATTTCATCTCGTTCGAACAGATCGTATTTCCCCGGATCGGTTTTTCCGAAGGGAGTTGCGGAGACAAATAAATTATTGATCAGGCTCGGACCTCGTGCAGTCGGATCGCCAGGAGAGAATGCGATTCGGGTCCGAGAGGATGATCCCGCGCGATGTCCTGATCCTCGAGGGACCCTCGGAAGAACTTCGGACACAGGATTTCGAGGCGGGTTGTTCGCGTATTTTCGCGTTCTCTATGTGCGGGAGGGGTGCGGGGCGGAGACAGCACGCTCTGTGTGCGCCGGAAAGCTGCGAATGCTTTCATAATGCACTTCGGGTGTCCGGCGAGATACCGGCGGGAGTCCGTTGCCGGCCCAAGGACGCCATTTGTCAAGAAAAGCCGTGACCTTTCGCGGTATCGTTCGACGATCGACCGCAGCAACCGACGCCCTTTTCTTTCCACTGTTCGACGGTCGTTCGACCCTCGCAATCGCGTTCCACTGTGAGTTACGCCCTTCGAAATAGCTCGACTTGTTCGCGTACAACTACGTGTATATTTCGGCAGAATGATTTGGAAGAATTTACTGCTCGTTCTAGGTGACCTTGGACAACCTTGATCGACCTTGGCAACAAAGCCGGCGCTTCTATCAGCCGAATAACCCGGCTATAAGCCGTTCCAACGATCTCCAGGACTCCCCCGATAGGGATCGAGGTCGTTT
The DNA here is from genome assembly GCA_028455595.1 of Lasioglossum vierecki. Taxonomy (NCBI): domain Eukaryota; kingdom Metazoa; phylum Arthropoda; class Insecta; order Hymenoptera; family Halictidae; genus Lasioglossum; species Lasioglossum vierecki. The sequence continues at coordinate 4,820,741 of CM052335.1, read as the reverse complement.
CGCGGTTTAGGATTGTTTTTAGCTTTCTTCTTTCTTCGTAACCGCCCGCACCTGCGAAAAAGAGGCATAGAAGGACACCCGACACAAATAGCCACTTTAACGGACACGTATGTATAATTCGGCTGACCCAGATTTGTAATTCACTGGCAACGGCGATCTGGGTCAATCGCAGCTGCAAAATACGCCGGGTATTGTTACAATCGGCAGGCGTATCGGCCTACCTGAGCGGGGGCGACACGATCGTGCGTTCTTCATGCTAGAACTTCCTTTAAAAATTGCACTGAATCTCTTTGGCTACTTAGTTCGAAACTCAAATATTTATATAGCTTGCTAATGTAGCTATTCGAAGCACTTGGGTACATTGATTAAAATTAATTGTGTGTTTATGCTAATCCTACACAGTCTCCAGAATCCCATCAGAAGGAAACGAAACTGTGCTGGAAGAACCAGCAAAATTACATAGTCGAAATCGAAGCAGAAATATCGTCGAAAAACTGATTAATCGAATCGACGTAATTTCGCTGGCCAGCCCGATATCGGCGAGCGGGATCCAATAACGCAGATTGGTCCGTAATAAAGTTGCAAATGAAACGGTACATTAATTCGACATTAGTCCCCCGATGATGTAATGTAACTAGCAAATATTGGACGTTCTAAAAAGCCTGCGACGACACCAGAATCCGCGTTTCCACATTCTCGGAAACATCCGACTTCTATTTTCAGCGAAGAAACTTGTTCTTATTATTATCATCGCCGTTTGATTCCGGTAGCTTTTAAATATTCAACGGATTCTATTTCCGAGCGACGAGTTTCGGGGATAAGGCCTTCCCGATAAAAAAAAAGATAAATTGGGATTGCTGGAGGAGACACTCGAACGATCGATCGGACCGCGTATTTGCCTATTTGCTTTCAATCTTGTAAAGGAGCAAAGGTCACGCGCGCTGCCTGTCAGCATATTAATCTTTCGAAATTGGGTCATCGTTGTTGTTCGATATTAAGCGGCGCGCGGCTAATCTTTTTCCCCCTGGATCGTGGATCCTGCTGTTGATCCACCGCGGAGAACATGCTCGATCCTCCACAGGCGTGTTAAGAGCCTGTTTTCCATTTAGAACTGCGCAAAAACGGTGGACTGTATCATTGTTTACCTTCTTTCAACCGGAAGACTATTAAATAGACAAGATCGATAAAGATTTATGGCCGTACGCATAAAATATGTGTGCAATCGTGTTTAACAATAATTTTTCGTTGCTGCTATGCTGTTTGTAAGAAAATATACTTTGAATTAATATTCTTAAAAATGAAAGAAATTCACACGTCTTTACTCACTAAATTCGACACACAATTTTGAACATTTTCATTTTACCTTAACCCGCAACTTTTGCATTTATTCCACAATTGACATAGAATTAGTATAGGCCTCCAACTGCCCCTTAATACTGATATATTTATAGCAAGACAAATATCAAAGCCTGTATTAGCATCCACTCCTTCTTACAAAACTGTAACTTACATATTTAGCTTTAGCGGACGTTACCATTATACCCACTTATAGCCCTATAAAACTTTTACTGTACTATTCCTGTGTTCACCTACATTATTCATGTAAAGCAAAATAAACCCAAAAGGGTTTCAAATGCTTATAAATAAAAAAAATTCTTAAAAATGCCGATATTTTCTCGAAATTTTCAAACTTCTGGCTCAATGCACAACCCGAAGACATCATCGCGCAGCTTTGGGACTTTGATCCTATCAGTAAGTCGTCAAACCACAACATTTCTCATGCGGGGCGTTTTCGATTTTGAAAAAAAAATTGTTTTTTCGATTCGGTTTACTACTCAGTGTTTGCGATAAAGTGAAAAATAAGATGAGCACAGCGCACATACGCAGGTGTGCATAAGGCACTGCATTCTCCGAGACAGAATTAAATTTTTACCCATCGCAGCGGTATCTGGAGCACGATATTTCCGTCGAAACGCAAACAGGGGAGCCCCCGCCGTGTCCGTAGGCGCGAATCTCGACGCGTTCTGCAGCCTTTTCTTTCCCAGGGATTTTCTCCGTCCCTCCGACGGCCTTGTTCGAGCCTTCCAGTGTTTCCCGGCGTCCCATTCGCCTCCATTTCCACGTTCCCTTTTCAATCGGCGCGGAGAAAAGACGGCCTAATTCCTCAGTATCTTTCTCGAGCGCAGTCACTATTTTTCGTTACTCTCTGCTTCTGGCTCCGCCCCCCGGTCAACAGGAATTTCACTCGCAACAAACAATCGAACCCTCTGTTTTTGAGAAATTCAATTTTCAAGTAAAATTAATGTTCTCAAGTTTGAGAATTGTTCCTGTTCGAACCGGAAGAGATATTTGGATGATTTTTATGCGGAATTCTTCTGCAATCTCTTCCGAATACAATGGTATACTTTACATTACAATCACTTAGACATTTCTAAGTAATCTTTAAAGACCATCAGATACGTCTGTACCTCCTTTAGCGAGCTTTGTTACAATCCTAATGTAGGAATATCGAGAAATCGAGAATTGAAACAGCGGCATTTCTGAGTGTGAGTGTGTGTGAAGATGTTTGAATGCGTGTGAATGTGCGTGAGAGTTGAATGTGAGAGTTGAATTGACATAAATAAATTATTAAAATTAATAAAATCTCTTTGACGTACAGGAGACAACTGATAGTTTTCCATACATCATACGAAAGACAGCAGACATTCAATTCTCACGCACATTCACACGCATTCACACATTTTTGCACACACTCACACTCAGAAATGCCGCTGCTTGGATTCTCGATTTCTCGATATTCCTACACTCGGCCGTCCTGCATTAATATCTGACCTCAGACATTCATCTCACATTCGTCTACACTAATGTTAAAAAAATACACCGTTCTGTTAGGGATAGTCTACCAAGTAATTCCATGTAAAAATCATCCGCACATCTCCCACGGTTAAAGCAGGAAAAGTTCTTAAACTGGGAGATATGATTTTCCTATAAAAATGAAATTCTTAAAAAATTGTGAACGGCGGAGAAAAACGATTTTCAGTATCGAAATCAGTATGCGAACTGTCAAGGGACAGGTCCGTCAATTCGAAAAAGACAAAAAAAGCAGAGTTGAATTTCGTCGAGCAGTATAATTCGTGGAGGGTAGCGTTCCGCACGCGATCAGTCGTTTTCAAGCCGAGCCCCGTTGATTATCGACCCGCTGTGGCTTATCACCGATTATCAGTTTGCTGGTATAGCCCTGGCTATCCGTCGCCCTATCCCGGCGTGTATCGGCTATCGCCTCGTGTACATCGCCGTCAGCTCGATTATGCTTATATCGCGATAACGCGATTGCCCTCGCGAGAATCGCGAGGACCACCTGCGAAATCGTCGACGATCGCTTCGATTATCCTTTATCGAACCCTTCGACAAACAAACGGGAGAGCCGAGAGCAAACACACCCGAGCAAGTAAAGAGATTCTACCTGAAGGTCCTCGGTTAGCACCTGAATTGCACGATTAAAAGGTGAGCGGGCCGTTTGTCTAATCTGATAACGATTACGATTAATAGATGATCACACAGTTTCAAGGCACGCTTTCAGCTCGATCCTTGCACAGCATGATTTTTAATTATTTCATGTCTCCAGTGAATATTTTCTAGTAGATCCTCCAGTAGAAATTTTAATTGTGCACCAACAAGCCCGCTCCGGTACAGTAATGGAATAATTTCGTTTAAGATTGTTACCTAAAAATAAGTTAGAGGTTTTTTTATGGTCGAATTATTGAGTTGTCGACAAGACAATTGAAGCATAGACACACGAACTGATAGTAATGGTGTCTGGCTAGTCCCCCAACAATTTCCTCTTTGCTCTGTCCATTTCAACACAGAGAAACAAGGTAAAACGTTTAGAAAGAACAATTCGACCTGGCAGCAAGGAAACCGAATTATCAATGAAATACTAGTTTCCAGAACCGCAGTGGTTTTCCAGTCAATTTCCACGTCGACCAAGGAGGCCAGAGAGCTCTGTTCTCGAGCCGCAGAAATAAAAATTGCTCCATCATCTTTTTATCGTCTTGTAAAAACTCTGGTTCTCGAACTGGAACGTTCTGACAGGCCGTCGGCTACAATGGACGTCTAACGAGAATTACAGTGTGTTTCTCTCTCTCTCTCTCACTCTCTCTTCTGTTAATTCTCTGCCGGGTGTCTCTATCCGGTTGGCCTCGATCAAACCGGCAAAGAAGCTCTCGATAGGTGGGTAAAAGCGAGAAAGAAAAGAAAAAGCTCAGCCGGGGGATTGCAAGAGAAACTTTCGTTCCGCAAGAAAGGATTGGCTTTCCCTTGATGTCTCTGGTAGGGTTTGAAAAAATATGCTCCGCGGTACGAATGAAAGAGAGAATGATGGGAAATAGAGAAGGAGAGGGGAAAAAGAGAGTTGCACAGTTCTCTACTCGTACGTGGAAAAACGGGATTATCGGAGAACAACGGCGCAAAGCAGTGGCAAACAGAACGCGCCGCGCTCAAAGCGGTAATCAACGGCTACGCGAGTACCAGAGAGTATTCGGCGCAAACGCGTCGAACATATTGGAATGGAAACGATTTAATTAACCGAATTGAACTGCACGTTCGCAGTATTTCAATTTGAATCTTTCTGGCTGCACGATCAAAGGGCCGAGAGAGAGAGAGAGAGAGAGAGAGAGGGGGGGGGCGGGGAGGGAGGGGCGAGAACGCTGAAAAACGATCAACGAATGAAACACGAAAACCAAAGGAGCAGATACGAAACGGTACCCCGAGAACCAGAGAGTCGCCCTTGCACCGAGCACGATCGATATCTCGAGGTAAGTTACGAAGCCTTCTAATACATGTTATACCCATCGCTCCCACCCTCTCTCCTCCCCATCCCCCTCTCTCTTCATCCCTTATCCATCCACCTTTTCTTTCGTACACCCCGACCTACCCTCACGCGACTCGAGGGAAGGACGGCGTTGTCCTCGAGCCGCCCTCTTTACTATACCAACAACAGACACACCGTGGAAACACCATCAGCTGATTCGTCGATCTCGCGTGACAGATATTGACGAAGGCTACAGCCATTCTGAGATTACACGAGTTTTTCAGAAAACTTCGGGCAAGGTTGCCTGCGAGCTGCAACCTTGGGCTGCACTCGATTAACTATGGACGAGTTTTTAGTAAGTATTTCTCAATCTACACACCATCTTAGACCGTTCTTAGAAATTGTTTCCTCGGCTACACCAGCCACAACTTTTCTAGATCCATGATTCACGCACAACCTTCAGCTTCAGTCAATTAATGATCAATTAAACAATTAATCAAGCAAGTAACCACGTTTATAAAATTGTTCCTCGGGCTCCGCAGGATTAGAATATGTACCAAGACGATTTTGAACAAATTGTTTGTCAGTACGTTTGTTCCGGTTCCTTTCCGAATATTAAATCAGATAACAAGAAGTTTGGTTAAACTTTCAACGTTTCGATCCCAATATGGATCCTTTTCAAGAAAGAAGGAACAACCGCGTCCGTAAATTTTTAAAAGAGTTTTCAATATGAAAGTACTTAAATCAGATAAATCAAAATTCCACTTAATGGGGTTGGTCTGAATTGGTTTTTTGGCCGAAGAAAGGGAGAAACGTAATAAAGGGGCGTCGGCGCGTAAAGGAACGAATTAAGGAGCCATCAATTCGAAACGGGGAATTATGCCGCTCATCCGGGGAAACGACTTGCTAAAAATGAGAGCCCGAACACTCGGGGGACGGCTGTTTTCCGGTAGAGGGAGCATTGGCCTCGTTACCGTCCCGCAATTTCAAGCCGGGCGATACTCTTCGCAAGGGACTTTCGGGGACCCTGGAGCCTGGAACGGGACGCAACCAGTCAATGAAAGAACCTTCTCTCCTTTGAGCTACGAGTTTGTCGACTGTGGTGGTAGTGATGACGGAAAAGGGACGAATAGTTTCGCCTCTTAACGAATTCGGAACCATGCATATCTCTGACGGGGGAAGAGGCTTCCGCGGAAACTAATTTCGAGCCGAGACTCCACCGGTTCGTGAATAATTTTGGAAGACTTTGCTCGGCTTTCCAGTCAACGGCAATCGTGACTGAGTCCTAGGGGTTCCGGGGCTGATATTGCTGGTTGTTCTACCTCTTCGATTGTCTCTCTGTTATTCTTGGCCGAGATCAACTGCGCTCGAACGGCATGAACGCTGCGTTCGGATTTATTCATTGGAAAATAGATTTTTAAAGAATATATACCGTTCAAATTGGCGTTTCATTTTTCCGGTTTGAGTCGAATTTTTTCAGAAATTCACTGTATTATATCTTTATGTGGTGAAATAATTAAGAAACGAAATTGAATAGTATCTCCCTTCTGTTTCTTGCAATTCACAGTACATCTATCACTGTACAGTTTCAAAAAATTGTTACACAAATCTGTAGCACGTATTTCAAGTGGAGCTGTAACTATCCGGGTACCCGAATTACCCGTGAGATACCCGGGTAAATAAAAATGACTCGGCTACTCGGGTAAACAGCATTACCCGGATACCTGGGTATTCGGGTAAACAAAAAATACCCGAGTACTCGCGTATCTCATGAATACACTGCGGATCTTTATGCAAAATAAAAATCGTTTGCATCAATAGAAAAAAGCAGACGATATATTACGATCATTTATTCTCTTGAAACGATTTGAATAAATTTAAATTAATATATCAACGTTCTTTTAATTTCATTATTGTTTTAAATTGCACAAAATAATTTATGACTTATGTCTTATGAGGTACTCGGATACCCGGGTAAAAGTCCGAGCTCTAATTTCAAGTGGCACGAATCGTACATTAAATGTGCAAATAATTATTTCATTTTCAATCAGCTTTCCAACCATGTTGTCCGGGAGTCTGCTATAAAGAAAATTTTTAATTTTGTACGGAAATCGTTTCCGTACGTTTTGGAGCAAGTCCGAATGTGTTCTCCAAGTTCCTAGTCGCACTTGCAGTTTCCGGTGCATCAGAGTAGAATGCAGCTTCAGGGAACCAAGACTAGAGTTTCCGCGGTTAACAGGAGCAAAGATAGCGTTATCAAAGACGCTCAGGCTCTTTGGCCGAGAATATCTTGACTGGTACTACTGGCAGCGCCTTAGGATGGCTTATCGATTGTTTAACGCGACTTTGTGAAAGGATCGCCAGCTCAGTTTCCAGATCGAGCGCGATCTCTCTCTCCCTCTCTATGTGTGTGTCTCTCGAACACAACCGGATAATGGAGGGTGTCCTGGGTTAGGTCAGAGTGGCAAGAAAGTTTTCAGTCCACGTTACATTCCGCTCGACAAGCCCTCGTGACCGGGTTAAAAGGATACCACTTAGGGGATCGTCCCGTGGACAAACCGAATCGATTCGGCTGTCTATTATAGAAAGTATAACTCCGCCTTTTCCTTCTCTATAGTTAGCGCGAACGATCGAATATTAAAGATGCTCTTCCCGACGACGAACTTTCTCATCCGCTTTAATCCACTGTTCTCCAGGAAACTGGGACGTTTATATTTTCGGAGGAAAAAGTTTAGCTGAATCTTGCAAACCACTGCATTATTGCGCGTTCATGTTTGTACAAGGGATTTAAACATTCTCATTTCAAGAATGCAGCGGTTGTTTAAATCTTCGAGTAACTCCGTCGATGCACATTAGACATTTATATCTTGAGGATATCAAGTGCATCGCAATCTATAAATAGTTGCGTCGGTGTGCATTAACCATTGCAATTTGTTCAGAAAATTGAATCGACTCATATGTTGAGAATCGAAGGTTCATTTAAATCTTTGAAGATTTACAAATTCTATAAAATCAAAGCTATTTGTTTATAAAAAAGAATTGAAGGAGACACACGATGCTGAAAGTACACTTTCAATGGGAATAAGGTTAATATTGATTGAATGTTAACATTAATAGTGAGACAAATATTTCGAACTCTGGGAGACGTGTCGCTCAAAGCGTTAACGAACTGCACCGATCAGACATTTCCAATAAAAGCGGAACTGAGCTGTGCTTCTTTAAATTTCCATCGCAGAGCGATAACATTGAACGGACTAGCAGCTCCAACAGCATTTGGCAAAGATTCCTATAGAATCGGAAGGACATTAAAAATCGATTCTCGAGAACACAATCTCGCTCGGACATTTAATCGAACGGTTAGTACACCGAGATGATGATACGCAGATAGCAACTAGCGATCTGAAATGATCACTATCATTCAGGAGAAGCCAACGAAACTAGTCGAACAGGACGTTTTCCGGGGAATCAATTCGGGGATCTAGCGCGTAAGAGGTTTCTTTGGCGGAATTTGAAATCAGCATCTCGTCGCGATCGTAAATTATGAAGAAACGGGTTGATAGCGTTTTCGGGTTGGAAAACGTCGAAATAGGTGGAAAAGCTCGGTTTACACGAGGATTTATGCGTTGGAATCGGCGTCGGTGGATTCGTAGAGAAGGAGGGAGGGAGAGAGAGAGAGAGAGACGCCTCGGGCCGAGTCGGTTTGTCGAAGCCGGAGCCGAGGCCGAGGCTATCGATTCGGTTCGATTGCCGAAAAATGGTAATGCGGTCGGGCAGAACGGCAGCCAGGGCTTCCCTCCCCAGGAAGGACGTCTCAATTTCGATGCTACGTGCCGGCGGAATGCGAAACGAGGCCACTCCACGCCGCCGGACGGAATCTTCTCGATGATGCGAGACCGGTTCGACGTGCAACCCGAAATTTCACAGTTAAATCCCTTGCTGATAGAGAACCGAAACCCACCCCCTCCTGGAACGTAGTTTGCCCTGACACACGACTTCGCCGCCGAAAATATCGCCGGCATTCCTACGCTGACCCATTGCCGATCGCGGAACCATTCCTGCACGAGTTCGGCTCGTAAATCGATGGGCAATTAACCCTCAACGGTCCAGAAGTATTTCAAGTTTCACTATCTCTGGGTCCAAACTATTTTTCAGACCACCACCCGAAGCAATGATAA